>VZRI01012871.1:220169-232149 GCA_013397515.1 Upupa epops
CGGCGGCGGCGGCGGGAAGTGCGGAGCCGCATGGAGCTGCTCATCATGGAGACGCAGGCGGACGGGTGCAGGGCCCTGGCCGCGCTGGACCCCGGCGCCTCCTTCGCCGTTGACACCTGGGAGAGGAAGGAAGGTACGGGCTGTGGCACTCGGGGCTTGGTCACCGCTCGCTCTGGAAGGGTCCCGGCCTTGGAGGTGTTCAAGGCCAGGCTGGACAGGGCTCTGGGCTCTCTGAGTGAGAGGTGTCGGTGCCTGTGGCAGCAGGGTTGTGCCGGGGGGGTGGCCGAGGTCGCTTGCAGCCCGGAGCGCTGTGTGACTGTGGCCGTGTCGCGGCAGGCGGAGGCGGGATCAGCTGTGTGCTGCAGGACGGCGAGGTGTTCGAGAAGGCGGGAGTGAACGTGTCCGTGGTGTCCGGGCTGCTGTCGGAGGAGGCGGCGCGGCAGATGAGAAGCCGGGGCAAGTCCCTGAAGGCCAAAGACGGTAAAGGGCCCCAGGGCAGAAGGGAGGTGGGAGAGCAAGATACGTTCACCCGAGTGTTGCGCCATGGGTGCTTGGAGGGCAGAGATCAGCCTTGGAGCTGAACGGGAGGTCGGCTGGACTGAGCAGCACCCGAAGGTTACATGGGTTTCACTGTGGTTTCAGACCGAGCAGCTGTCAGGTTGCTGAAAAGCATCGTGTTGCCGTGCTTCTCCTTCTACCGTGCTGCTTTAAGCAATGCAGTGTAGGCACAGGTTGTTGCTCGGTACCAGGGTTGCTGCTCACCAGAGTAAGTTAAGTGCCAAAGATGCGGAGGGAGAGAACCAAAAAGACCTGAAGGCTAAAGATCATTCAACTTCTTTTACCATAGTAAAGGGTAGAGTGAGAGCAGGGAGCGATGGAAAGCTTTAGCAGTGTCTCGTGTTTTAAGTGACCTTCATCTTATTGGTGGTCAGACATATGTTTGCACTTTGGGACGAATGCAAGAGGAAAAGCATTGAGTTCATTCAGCAATCACACAGAAGTGTGTGGATGAGGAGTAAATTGCACGTCAGTTAGTAATTACAATGACCTAGCATGAGAAATGTTCATGTAGTGGAGTAGTAGCTTGGAACCTAAGGAAAAATAGCAATGTTCCTTAAGTGATAATAAAGTGATTTGGAAAAACTCAAGTGGTTTTTCTTTCCCATGCATCTTTTTTTGTCTAGGAAAACTGCCTTTTTGCGCCATGGGTGTGAGTTCTGTCATCCATCCAAAGAACCCTCATGTCCCAACCATGCACTTCAACTACAGATACTTCGAAATTGAGGAGTCAGATGGTAAGAACTATAATCCAATGAAGTACAGAAGAAATGAAGTAGTGGGGGTAAGAGGTTAAGACTCAGTCTGGTTCTTCCCAGTTGTGCCAGGAGCACTGGATCTCTTCATCTCTGGACCTCTGTGCACTTGTAGAATCAGTGTGATGTGTGCATTTGGTAAAGGGGTTTGCAGTTTACTTTTGGCGGAGCACGGTGAGGGTTTAAGTTAAAATGCAGGAGGTTGTGAACATATTCAAAGAAGCTGGTTTAGACTTCAGCAGCAGAACGGTCTGTGAAGGACTGATAAGCATTCTGGTCAGGATATACCTTTCTCTCAGAAGCTATCAGGAACACCACTAACTGCATTGTGCCTTTTCCCCCTGAGTTTCTGCAGCTTGCTGCTGTCAGAAGTGGGACTGCAGGCTAGGTAGTCAGGTGTCAAAAGGCTGTCATCTGTACCTCTTTGCAGTGTATGCACTGTCAGAAATTCAGAAAGTTTCAGTGATTTTACTGGAGCACTATGGATCATTTTTAGTTAAATAATTCCCTGTGTTTAATAATGAAATTCCCTTTCTTTGGCATGCAGCAAAATGTTTCTGGATCCTTTAACAGGAGTTGCCAGCCCATCTTGTGAAATTGATATCCTGCAGTCAGGACCAAGGGTCCGAAATACCCATCAGATGGGTTTTAACTGCTTTGAAATCTGTACACCTGGGTCAATAGGCACAGATCAACGGGATGAGGTTTAACAGAGCCAAATGCAGCGTCCTACACTTTAGCCACAGTAATCCCCAGCAGCTGCAGACGGGGGGATGAGTAGCTGGAGAGCAGCCTGGCAGACAAGGATCTGGGATTACTAGTTGACCCAGCTGAACAGGAACCAACATTGTGCCCAGGTGGCACAAAAGGCCAAGGGCATCCTGGCCTGTATCAGCAATAGTGTGGCTAGAAGGCCTAGGGACCTAATTTTTCCCCTGTACTGGGCACTGGTGAGGTCTCCCCTCGAGTACTGGGGGTAGTTCTGGTTCCTCACTTCAAGAAAGAGGTTGAGGTACTAGACAGGTCCAGGGGAGAGTAACAAGGCTGGAGAAGGGACTAGAGGGAAAGTCTGATGGGGAGAGGCTGAGGAAGCTGGGGGTGTTTCGCCTGGAGAAGAGGAGACTCAGTGGGGACCTTATAATACTCTATAACTACTTGCAGAGAAGCTGTAGACAAGTGGGGGTCATGCTCTTCTCCCAAGCAACTAGTGATAGTATTAGAGGACAGGGCTTGAAGCTGCACCAGGGGAGGTTTAGGTTGGATGTTAGGAAGCCCTTCCTCATGAAAAGGGTGGTCGGACGTTGGAATGCACTGCCCAAAGATGTGGTGGAGTTGCCATCCCTGGAGATATTTAAGCAAAGACTTGATGTGGTACTTAGTGCCATGATAGAGCTGATATGAAGTCAGACCCTAGGCTGGGCTTGATGATCTCAGAGTTCTTTTTCAGCCTCAATAATTCTGTGAAATGTGTTTCATGTTTTCTTCAAGTCACAGGTCATTTGCACTCGAGAGTTTTCACAATTGAGATTATGAAACACTACTGAAAACCATTCTGGTCTGTAGTGTAAAAGTAGTGGGTAGCTCTTGGTGAGCCGCTAGGAATGTATTGTAGTTGGGAAGTCTAAATGCTGCTCCTTGCTCTCTTTTACAGGAACTAAACAGTGGTGGTTTGGGGGTGGCACTGACCTGACTCCAACTTACTTGAATGAAGAGGATGCTGTTCATTTTCACAAGACTCTAAAAGAAGCCTGTGACAAGCACGATCTGAAGTTGTATCCCAAGTACAAGAAATGGTATGTGGGGAGAGATGCACTTGGATTCCTTTTGTGGTGACACTGGATTATGCTAGTTCAGTGTGCTAGGAACAGTAGGTTCTGCTGCCTTTTGCAAAGTATCAGCAAGCCCTAATGAAAATGAGCAGTGACAAAACACGGTGTAAACTAATCTCATAGTTACAAATCAGAGGGCTGACAATTAGAAGCATGTCTACTGTCGACGTAAAAACTGAGTTGAATCTACTCATAAAAATTCCCTTTAGCCTCTGGTGTTCAACGAGCACAAGATTCTGTCCCATACACTCGCACAAGTTCTGCTTACAGTGAACTTACGGTGGATCAGTACAACTTCAGCCAGCACTGCCATCCTAAAAATCCCACTCCAGTGTTTCTGCCTTCAGTCTGATTGTGAGTTTATTTATGTTGTGAGACAGGTAAAGGAGCTTGTCCTTCACATAGAAACTTCCTCCTTTTGATGGAGCTGTACTTTTTTTTCCAGTGACACAATCACTGAGGCTTCAGCAGTCTGTTCTCTAAAGATGTAAACTTTGAATGCTCTTCTTGAGCTGAGACGCAACTGATGGGGTCCCGCACTGTTCAGTGAGGATTTGCTACTATGTCTGATAGCCCTATCTGCCACAAGCTGAGGTATCCAGGAAAGGAGGGGTTACCCTTTTGTAAGCTACCAGGGCTTGTCTGAGACCAGGAGATAAAGCGAGTGGTGTAGCTTGGATGGCAACCACTTAGCAGAGAAGCACATTGTACTTGTTCTTTGAGGAGTTTCTGCATGGTAGTGCAGAGTGTCTTGTCTTACTGGTCAGGTTGTTTGCTGTGTGGGTAGGCTGACGATGGCAGCTGCAGAGGAACGAAGAGAAGGCCACCTGTTCTTGATCTGAGGGGAGCTCAAGGGAAAATTAGTTGCATTGCATGGACAAAGGCGGTTTCTGCCATGCCAGCACAAGTATTTGCTGTAAGCAACAGTGGTGGAGGAGCGTGCAGTTCTCACTGTGAATCACCTCTGAGCTTCTACTAATCAGGAGCTGCTTTTTTCCCCACCTATTTCTCAAACACAGAAGCTCTTGTGATATTTACCATGCTGCATTCCTGATCTAGCTTGAAGATTTCTGTCAGACCTGCTGTCTTTTATTTTGCATTTTGACACAGACCTTTTTCTCCTAATGCCTCCTGTTCCAGAAAACAAGAGTCTCTTGCTATGGCCATGTCTTTCAGAATTCTTGAGGACAGTAACTGTGGATGGAGGAATGCATAGAAAACTAAAGAAAGGCAGGGTTTCCTTGCTGTTGCTGTTTTCTACTTCCCACTCCCCTTGCAGTTTTTTCCCATCTGAAGGTTTGTAGGCAACTGTAAGCGAGACAGGCTGCGGATACGGTTAACCAGCTAACTTACAGTGATCGCTTATGTACACTCTCCCAGTAAACACACAAGAAATTAAATGCCTCTCTGCTGTAGCAAAGGCTGCACTTAATCATTTGTGAACTCAAATGTGATCCATGAAAAGCCACTGCTAGATTCAACTGTTGAAAAAAAGCCTTTTTTCCCAGGAAAGCCGCCTCGCTGTTGGGTTTTTGCTGAAGTGGCTGTGGCTTTCTTGTGTTTTTAGATTTCTTGATGTAGAAAGTGTTCTTTTTTACCAGGACAGCTAAAAGGATAAACAGATTCTCTTCCATGTTCAAGTTCATCATGTGAAAATAATTTGGGGCTTACATGTAGTTCTGGAATCTAGAAAGAGCTGTCGGGGTGAAGTTTTGAAATCAGGCGTTCCTCCTGTTATAGGTAGGGGATATGGGGTTGGATCACTCCACACGGAAGCATCTGCTGTGGTGTTTGAGTGTTGTGTTCAGTGACTGTGCCATGGTGATGCATAGCTTGGCAGAGACCATTTAATCAGAGCTGGTACCGTAAGCGAACACAGGAGTTCTTCCCAAACGGAACCACAGTAATCATCATCTGCCACTTGTAGGTGTGATGATTACTTCTATATCAAGCACCGTGGTGAGCGAAGAGGGATCGGAGGCATATTCTTTGATGATGTGGACTCGCCCTCCAAGGAGGAAGTATTCCAATTTGTGAAGAGTTGTGCCAAAGCTGTTGTACCTTGTTATGTTCCCATTGTGAAGAGGCACTGCCATGACGCCTTCACACCAGAGGAAAAGCTGTGGCAGCAGCTGCGGAGAGGACGGTGAGTACTGAAGAGTGAACAGGATGCAGTGGATTACGCTAGTAAAAGGACAAAAAGTGTTCCTGGGAGCAGCGAGCTTTGGGGAACCAGTCTGTGGGTAGGATTTAGCAAACGATTGAGGGGGACTAGCTTCTTTAAGTTGCAGTCTGGACCAACTCGCAAGGCTTTTGTATTTCCTCGGATCTCTTTGCAGGTTATTGTTCTGGGTAAAGTACTCTGTTTCTGGAAATAGATAAAAGGCTCCTCCCTGTACTTCTGTTAGCTACTAATAACTCAGAAGTGGCTGTTAAGATAACTAATGTTGAGTTGTCACTGCTCTGCTCCTACACTGGGGCACAAAACCACCTATTGCAAGACTTAGAAGTGCCAGGCAGCACTCCGAAGCTGTCTGATGTCTGCTGCTTGCCAGATCTCCCCAAGGAATTGAAAATCTTGCCTGCACCTTGCTGCTCATGCATCCTTCGGCATGGAGAATCACATAGTAGAGTTTTCCCAGTACCCTTAAGGCTCTTCTTAATGTCAGACACCACCACACAAAGAGTACTAACATAACAAGGGCAGTGTAGAGCCTGGTATCTGGGCAAGAACAACCCCAGGTACCAGCACAGGTTGGGGACTGACCTGCTGGAGAGCAGTGCAGGAGAAAGGGACCTGGGTGTCCTGGTGGCCAGCAGTATGCCCTTGTGGCCAAGAAGACCAATGGCATCCTGGGGTGGATTAGAACGGGGATAGTTAGGGGATCCTACTCTGGCAGGGGGATTGGACTAGATAGGGATTAGACAGGAACTTCAAAAACTAACAGTCTGTGATAACCAGGCTAAACTTGCTGTTGAACTTGCCATCAGGCTTGAGGCCTGGGAGAAGCAAGCACCACCATGCAGAGTGCTCTCCTTTTGAATCATTTGGCTGCTCTAGTTCATTAGCTGAGGTCATCGCTTCCTGTGGAATGGCCAGAACAGTTGTGCAGAGGATGCTGGAGAATGGTTGGCCCCAGAACAAGGTTCATTCTGACATCCAAGACAGCTACCAGGCTTGTTTTGTTCACTGCCTGTGAGTTGAAGGCGGCTCAAGGAACTTGTGATTATAAGCTTGTTTCTGTGTTGCATCTCTTTATTCTCTGTAGGTACGTAGAGTTCAATTTGCTTTATGACAGAGGTACAAAATTTGGCCTCCTGACACCAGGATCAAGAATTGAAAGCATTCTTATGTCTCTGCCATTGACTGCAAGGTAAGGGTGTAGTTACGTGGAGCTGCAAGTAGGTACTGCTGCTATTGACATAACTTACAGGATTAAATGGAAGGTCCCTCCAGGTGTCCAGTCTCGTAACAGCAGGTCGTTGATGCCTGATACAAGAACTAGCCAAATACACACAGGTGGCTTCTCTAAGCCGCTGCATTTGCTCAGTCACCAAGAATGTATGGCCTAGATGTTTTCGAATTCTCAAGAATGGTTTGTTTTTGCTTAGTAACTCTTGAAGACTTCCTCTCCTTGCTCCTTGGGTTTTTATTCAGTAGCTTGTTGAAACCATGTGAGCTTATTGCAGTCCTGACAAGCCTGGGACCAGGAGCTGCACAGTTTAACCCTGTGTTGCAGAAAAAAGTGCCTCTTTGGTTTCTGCTCGCACTGATGACTTTGTCGACTGTTCAGAGAGTAACCAACCATATTTTCCTCCAGTTCATTCTCTCCATAACTATTAGTATTTCACAGGCCTCTTCTTCCTTCCATTGTTCTCTTTTCCAGGACGACGAGTCCTGCTCTCTTTAGCCTTTTTTTTACCTTTGATCACATTTATCACTTTCTTCAGGCTTGAATTTTGAATGCCATTCCTGAACTGTGTATAATCAACAACATGAGCCTCTTCAGCTTCTTTGCAAATAGATCCTTGCATTGTGAGCTGGCAGCCACTGCTTTTTACTTTGCTCTTCCAGCATTTCTAAAAGTTGGGGAAAAGATGGAGCTAACATGTCTCCTGTCTATTCCTGATTTGGTTTTGCTGAATATAATGCCATATCTGTGACCTGATCCAACAACATCAACTTTGTATGCAGCTCAGAAGAGGCAGTTCAAGTCCAAACAGAACCTGGTGTGCAAGTCAGCCGCCAGCTGCACACTCTCCGTGAACTTCATCTCTCTCTGCAGGTGGGAGTACATGCACACCCCTCCGGAGAGCTCCAAAGAAGCAGAAATCCTGGAGGTTCTGCGCAATCCCAAAGACTGGGTGCACTGACGCAGATCACGAGCAAGATGGATTCCTTACACTGAGCCACTATCAAAGAACGGGACTGCCTGCAGACCAGCTTTGCTGTTGCATGGCATTTTAGTCTACCTGTTTATACTCTTTCGTGGTGCCTTAATAATGCTCCAGACTTGTAGTAACTTGCGTATTGTGTTAAGATTGATCAGCTAATTACACCCTGTCACTGTTGCCTGGTGAAGGACTGACAGTAGCCACACAGGACTACTGGGTACGTTTAAGAACTTCTTCAGATTGAGTCCAAACCCAATGATCTTCAACGTTGTCTTTAATCAAGTGATTCTGTGCAAATGGCAAACTGCTGTGGAGTGTTCTCCCAGTGGCAGGAAAGCCTGTGCTTTCTGTGCTGAAATAGCGTTGTTTACCCGTAGAAGATGTTGGCATGGTTTAGAAGTATTTTTTTTAAGAATAAAGGGAATATTTGGTATAATTTTACACCTTGAACTCTGCTTGCAGGAAGTTGTGTAAAAGTTAATAGTTAGTCACGTGTTTTCATGCTATCTCTGTTGATTTTAAGTCAGGAGTTGGCAGTTGTGTTTTAAAACGCGCTGCACTAGTATAGCTATGAGATGATTCTGGGTTGGGGTGAGAGTCAAGTCTCGTTCTGATGAGCTCAGAAGGCTAGCTGGCCGTTGTAAGAGGAAAATCTTTCCACTGTATGCACTCAGCTGTGAGCAGGACAGGATAGGAGCCTGCCTGGGACGAGCTGCAATGCTCAGGAACCAGTAGCGTGTGGTGGCTTGAGGACTTTTCGGTGACACATAATGTGCCGGCGTGATTGTCAGAGCTGCAGCCGGAAGGAGCATTGTTAGAACAGCGGTGGGAAAAGGAGGAGGGTTATCCCATGCCAGGCAGTCATCAAAAGAGGCACCTAACTCCCCGTCGGGGAATCGAACCCCGGTCTCCCGCGTGACAGGCGGGGATACTCACCACTATACTAACGAGGAGAGCGGTAGGAGAGGGTTCGTTTCCCTTCGTGACGTAGGACAACGTCACCTCTTCCGAGCTGTCGCCTCGCCGGACGCAGACTCTGGTCGTTGGCCTCCGGTGGCCCGGGTCACGCTGGCCCTTGTGCCTGCCGTGCTCTTTCCTTTTGTCCTGTAAAATTACTGCAGGGTTACAAAGCAGCGGCGTCCGGGCGGGGGAAAAGCCCCCCAAAAAGAGTGCGCATGGCCCGTACGGGGATCGAACCCGCGACCTTGGCGTTATTAGCACCACGCTCTAACCAACTGAGCTAACCGGCCGCTGCTAGCGTGTTTTCCCACGTGCTTTAGGGACCCGCCGCTGCTGGGGCCGCTACCAGCAGCTGTTCTCGCCGCTGTGCTGCTCCGTAGCTCGGAAAACGAGGCTAATAAAACAGAGAGTAGTAGAATTACAGAGTGGTTTAGGTTGCAACACTGCTCGGAGACCATCTAGTTCCATTCCTCTACCATTAGCGGGGATAACTTTCACTCTGCCAAGCTGTTCGGGCCCTCTAGGGAGGAGGTGGAGGAGGTGGATTCCTCCTCCCTGGACAGCTTATTTCTCTGTATGGAAGCTTTACTGTGAGAAATATTCCCCACTTTATCTGTGCACCGGCTGCGGTCCACGTTTACCGACGGAGCAGAGCGGCGGCTGGGTGATGCCGCAGCCCGGTCCATGTTTACCGACGGAGCAGAGCGGCGGCTGGGGGATGCCGCAGCCCGGTGCACGTTTACCGACGGAGCAGAGCGGCGGCTGGGGGATGCCGCAGCCCGGTGCACGTTTACCGACGGAGCAGAGCGGCGGCTGGGGGATGCCGCAGCCCGGTGCACGTTTACCGACGGAGCAGAGCGGCGGCTGGGGGATGCCGCAGCCCGGTGCACGTTTACCGACGGAGCAGAGCGGCGGCTGGGGGATGCCGCAGCCCGGTGCACGTTTACCGACGGAGCAGAGCGGCGGCTGGGGGATGCCGCAGCCCGGTGCACGTTTACCGACGGAGCAGAGCGGCGGCTGGGGGATGCCGCAGCCCGGTGCACGTTTACCGACGGAGCAGAGCGGCGGCTGGGGGATGCCGCAGCCCGGTGCACGTTTACCGACGGAGCAGAGCGGCGGCTGGGGGATGCCGCAGCCCGGTGCACGTTTACCGACGGAGCAGAGCGGCGGCTGGGGGATGCCGCAGCCCGGTGCACGTTTACCGACGGAGCAGAGCGGCGGCTGGGGGATGCCGCAGCCCGGTGCACGTTTACCGACGGAGCAGAGCGGCGGCTGGGGGATGCCGCAGCCCGGTGCACGTTTACCGACGGAGCAGAGCGGCGGCTGGGTGATGCCGCAGCCCGGTCCACGTTTACCGACGGAGCAGAGCGGCTGGGTGATGCCGCAGCCCGGTCCACGTTTACCGACGGAGCAGAGCGGCGGCTGGGTGATGCCGCAGCCCAGGCCACCAAACGATTTCGCCTGCAGGAAAAAAAGTACCGACTATTTCAGCGGTCTCCCCGTCGGGGAATCGAACCCCGGTCTCCCGCGTGACAGGCGGGGATACTCACCACTATACTAACGAGGAGGGCGAGGGATCGCCTTGCGGAGGGTCACCCGGGTCATAGTATTGGTGGGCCCGCGGGAAAACCTCCGGCTTTCATCCATCAGAGACCGCAGCCCTCAAGAAGCCAATCAAACGACTATGGGAAATGGTTCTGACACGAAACAATCGCTCCAGGTGGCAGGTGAAGAGCTCCTGTCATAAGCAGAATCTTGATCTGAAACTCCAGTCTGAATCACTGTCTCTCACAAACACACTCGGGTTTTGTTAAAAATTGGAGACTGAGACACAGCATAACCTAAAACACTGCCCAGAGAAGAAAAAAGCTGTAAGGTACGCTCTATGTTTCTGCTCTTTTGACTAGACCTCATCTCACTGTCAAGTGTGAGAGACCCCTGCTATCCAGAGTCTCACGAGAAAGTGTGGAGAAGCATACTCCCCTGACTTACCTTCCTAGAGGCAAGCAACCTTCAGAGGGAATCTGGATTGAACGGTGACAGGCGGTTGGTTTGCTTCACGGAGCAAATTGTTGAAGGAGCAGCACAGTGTGAGAGACACGCTGCTGGCAGTGGCATCTGGGGGAGATAGAGTTATGTTGTCTCCCTTGATTGGAGTCTCCCTTTCTGCAGGCAGGCTGTTGCAGATAATTTGCCAAACATTTGAACGTGGGGACCCACCAACATGGAGTTTTGGGGTGTATTTTGGCGTTTCCTAAATGCAACAGCAAAAATAAGTGAAAGCACGCTGCCTGAGTGATACCAGCTGCTGAAGCAGAGAACTGAAGGAATAAGAGAGCTAAAATTGTACATTAGTGTAATTTTTGTTATCTCAACAATTATGGTCTGTGCGGGGGAGAAATGGCAGGCCACTGTACCCTTCAAAGATGACAGCAATCTCAGACAGACTGTTGTCTTTCAACACATTTTTATTACACACTCCATTTTCTAACCTGCAGAAGGGGCTGAATTGTTGAAGAGTGGGTTGTTACGAACCAGTAACCACAAAGCTGGCTGAAGCCTGTTTGTTACGTGCAAGCCTGATCCTCGTACAATGAAGTCCTGTTACCTATTTTTCAATCGTGTCTTCTATATTACAAACGGTCTCATTTTCACACGATAACGACATTACTCCACCTTAGCTACTAATTAACTGCAGCCAGATTGTCTCATCAGCTCTACTGTCTACACTCTGCATTAGGATCCCTTTGAGGAAGGGTGGTCGCCCTCCTCGTTAGTATAGTGGTGAGTATCCCCGCCTGTCACGCGGGAGACCGGGGTTCGATTCCCCGACGGGGAGACGCTTATCGTTTTGGTAGCACCCCAAGCGCTCCCCCCTTACCCGCCGGGGGTGTCACCCCTTGTCATTGCCTCCCCAGCCGGCGCCTGGGGTGGAGGCGCGGAGCGGCGAGAGCGCCCGGCGTGTGCGGCGGTGGCGCCGGGCGGTGAGCGCCGTGATCGTATAGTGGTCAGTACTCTGCGTTGTGGCCGCAGCAACCTCGGTTCGAATCCGAGTCACGGCAAGCGTTTTCCTGCCCGTCCCGTTGGACCCGATCAAGGCCCGTGCTCAGCGGGGGCTGCGGGCTTCCCTCTGCTTGATTTTTATCCCGTCCTGTGCTCGTCTCCGCCTGGGTACCAGGTGAAGCTGGGCTGCTGGGCTTTGGGGCAAAGCAGGAGGGCAGCCCGCGGGCTGCTTGAGCTGCCCTGCGTTGCGGAGTGCGGCCGGGAGCTCGGGGCCATGAACGGGGCGCGATTTCTGGCAGAAAAGGCTAAAACAAGAGGAAAAAAATAACTCCTGGCCCGTACGGGGATCGAACCCGCGACCTTGGCGTTATTAGCACCACGCTCTAACCAACTGAGCTAACCGGCCTCGGCACCGCCTGTTTCCACGATGTCTCTCGACCGCTAATCCACAGGCCCTGCTGATGCTCAGCTGGTGCTTCG
>VZRI01012871.1:234657-249363 GCA_013397515.1 Upupa epops
CTAGAAACTGCTCGCCTGCACTTACACACCCTATCTCTTACAGGAAAGAGCATAGAAACTGTTAATCTAGAACTTGCAACTCATCTACCATTAAAAACCAGCAGCATCGTCCAAGGAAGATTAAACCTATAAATTGAAAGGTTTGCTCCATGAAAAACTTCCACTATTTAATATTCAGAATGAAAAAACCAACCATCCAAGCCGCGAGAGCTAGGAATTCAGGTTCTGCTTCACAGGAACATAGAAATGCACTTCCCCACTTGAATAAATATTTTAAGTATGGTGCAGAAATGCTTCTTCACTTAGACGTAAGAAGTTCTCTCAATAAAAAACACATTCACAGAAGCACAAAATTATTGAAGCTGGAAAGACCTCTGAGATCATCCAGCCCAGCCCATGATCTGACATCACCACATCAGCCAGACCAGGGCACTAAGTGCTCCATCCAGTCTGTCCTTAAACATCTCCAGGGATGGGGACTCCATCACCTCCCTGGGCAGTCCATTCCAGTGTCTGATCACCCTTTCCATGGGGAAGGGCTTCCTAACATCCAACCTAACCCTCCCCTGGTGCAGCTTCAGGCCCTGCCCTCTCATCCTATCACTAGCTGGGAGAAGAGCATCTGAGTCCTTCCTTAATTCTGTCACCTATATACTCTAAAGTTTGTATACATACACAGCACTGTGCTCAAAATACTCTCTTTGCTTCATTTTGCCCACGCAGCCTCACTATTCAATCTCTGAACTCTCCTATGCCATGCCTGTTTCTCTTGTCCTGGCTTCACTCATGCCTGTGCTTCTCTTTCCTGAAGAAGGCGGCGTTTTCTGACTCAAAAGCACCCACTGGAAACGAAGGCATAAGATCACGTGTGCTTTTAATATGTACTCAAAAACATTCTAAAGCAGTAGCTTAATTTATAAACCTCGTATATTAATCTTTGCTTTTAAATCTGATATGATCAGGTTGGCAACTCCTCTTCCTGGAAGAGTTACAACAGTGAAGTAATTAGTTGAAAGTAAAGGGTCACCTTAAAACAGCAGTGCCTTGTTGAAGGCTGCAGTTACGTGTAGCATAAAGATCACTGTATTGCAGAGGATCGTTAGACACCAAAGAGAACTTTGAGGTCAGCCAGAGTGAGTTTAGTGTAGACCTCCCCTTTGCCTGACAGCACCTGCTGGGCAAGAACTTTCTTCCTTCTCTGGAGCTGCACAATCTTTTCTTCTACCGTTCCTTCACAGACAAACCTGAACAACAAAACAAAGGCACATCAGCATCATCTCAACAGCTCATGAAAAAGAGTCACCAGCAGATAAGCACTCTGCTGCTCAACTTCAAAAGACTGCCCCTACTACACGCCTGACAGTACGCCTGTGCACAGAAAACAGCTGTTATCTGACCCAGTTGGTGTAACAAGTCAGATCAAAGTCTGATCAACTTTAGACCTCCAAGCGGGTCATGTGAAACACCACTAACTGTGCCAAGATCCTGTAATAACTGTTTGACAGCTACTATACTAACAGCATCATATACAGAAGTCGTCTCTTCAGATTCCAGCTTCTTCACCTTTGCTGTGCATTTACAGTCCTTCCAGGACTGGCGGATTCTGTTTCTGAAAGCCAGTTCTGTCACGTACAGATGTGCTTTCCCTGCTCACGTTAGCGGCACTAGAAAGGTCTAGTCTTAGGGAGCGCAGTTAAAACTCCACTAAACAAAAGACAAGAAATGTTCTGGTGTCTGAACTGTTGTCAGGAACACACAGGATGTTCCCACCAAACCACAGGCTGAAAACCAAGAAACCACTGCTACTTACCAGGACAGCAAGATGCAAGCGAGTGGCACACAGAAATACTTTCACGTGTTCCTCATCTCAGTGCCCAAACCTCAACCCCACCCCACCAGGCACGAGCAGCAATAGCTCCAGTGAGTAAGGAAAACTCTGACCTGTGTATCACAACGTCTTTCTGCTGCCCCACTCGGTAAATGCGGTCACACGCCTGTTCTTCAAGAGCAGGATTCCTGGCACGGTAAAAACAAACGAATCTGAAGAGCTCATGCTCAGCAATAAGGGAATATTGAAGGCTCTGTGCTTGCCTCATCTGCCTGGGTCCAGAGCATCCCGTTTCTTTTCTCTGTAGAACTAAGATTGCTCCCAGGATACCTGAGGTTTACTAGCCTCGTCACCCTGACTGCGATTCCTCTCACTCTCGCAGGAACTGTGCTACAGCTCCACACAAAGTCAGCTCCGTGAGTTAGACCACAGTAGCCATACATTTTCCAAGAAAGCTGAGTAGGTGGTGAGGAAAGCAAAGGGTGAAGCAGGAAAGTCAACTCCACTGAAAGAGGCAGCACTATTTCCTAAGGAATGGCTCAGTTTGACACACGGTGACAGGGAATACGTGCTGATGTAACTTCCGCGCTGTAGAAACATCCCCTTAATGCTGCTACTCAGCAGCTGGTTTTACAGTGAAGCACGTTAGCTTACACTGCAAGATCCCTTCAGCAACATTTAGTGAAATTCTTCTGACCTTGATGAGAAATTCACACGCACCATCCTCACACCCCTGTAACACCCCAAGAGTCTGGGGTTCACGGTAATCAGGATCAGTGATCCCCATTACTGGCTCTGCTCAACACGATCGGTTCGTTTCAAGACAAGCTCCCTGTAGGCACTACTGTACCACTTTCATTACTCTGAACAACTACGCCAAGGACTACCAAGGCCCTGGTATCTGTTTGCAAAACAGACAGCGTATCTGTGTCTTTGGATTGCTGTTGTCTTCCTCTGTTTATGTATCCCTACAGAACTGCATTTCATGGCAGTGAGTACAGAATCGATCAATCAAAGGGCCTGAGAGAGCTGCTGTGGTAAAAGCTCTTTTCCACAACTAGCCACTAGCCCTTACTCACAGCTGAACAATTTTCTCCTCATCAGTTATGTCACAACACTCATGACAAGAAAGCAAACAGCACGCCCTACTTATATCCTCCTGCGTGGAGCTTCTCTTTACCAGTGCATGTCAAGGAGAAAGAGATGGTTTCCTCCAGTCAAGTTCAGGCCAACACCTCCAGCCAGCAATGAGACCAGCATTACCTGCAAAGGTCAAGAGTCGAGTTAGGACCCTGTCTGCAGAAAGTGAGTGTTTTGTGTCCTACACACGTTAACATTTGACCCTGATCCTGTTTAAGGGGTCAGCTATGCATACAGCTCACAGAAATCTTCCTGTGTCTGAGATCAGTTAGAAACAGAAACAGCTGTTTTGTAGGAAGCAGCTGATGCACAAAATTCACCCCCTACTACAGTCACAGATCCATCCTCAGAGGAGACGGCCTGTCCGGCCTCAATCACAGGGAAATCAGTGACCACATTCAAGTACAATCATCAAACAATTCATTTGGGTTCAAAAGGCACCCAGCAAGCTGCCTTCTCTCAGCCACAATTTTAGACCAGAAGCTATTGTCAGGAAAAGCCAACATACTGTAGTTCATCAATATTTAAACACTCTCCCCACAGCCTCTCCCCAAACCCCAACAACCTAAAAGTGAAAAGTCGTGTGAGGTCACCTTATTTTGGAGGTCTGGAAAGCTGGTATCTCTTGCCCCAGTCCCAATCTTTATACAGACACCAGGGTGAGAGATGCTTTAGGTAATTTTAGCCTCATTCATTGATTCACATGTCTCTCATTTCAAAAAGATTAGTCTGGTTTAAAGTACCTGATGTCTTGGAAAACTGCAATAGTCCTTGGCAGGCAGAAATAAACCATCTTCCAGTGCAGAAAGCCTGGGCTGGAAACAACCCAAGTGGCTGAGAAGAGCCAACAGGTCCCACCCACATCTTCCACATGCAGCAAGAACATCTTCAAATACATCAAAGATTTGGACAGCCCTTGAATTACCTCAGGAACCAAATCATCTCAGTACAGAGCATGCACATCAAAAGCTGTTGAGCAGCTCCTCCTGCCCACTACAGGACATGCATTTGCTTTCACAGCTGCTAAGCTTTTTGCTGATCTTAGCATTTAAAGGTCCCAATGAACTGTGAGTTGTCATAGCTGCTTACAGCACCGATACTGATGGCTAGCCTGCCCTGATGGCATACCTGAGGCCCTCTGGGATTGTTATTGAACTCTTCCACCACATCCATTCTCTGCTTAGGATTAACAGAGCTGTCCACTGTCGCATACTTCACACCTAGTTGCTGGAGGTGCACAGCCACAACTTTCAACATACTTGTCCACTGCGATACAACAACACTGGAGAGAGAGAAAAGGGAGTTCACAGCCAGCTCTCTGTGTCCTATAACGATGTCATTATTGCTGTGTCTCACCCAAGCTGAGACAACGGTTCAGGTGCTCTTTCCCACTGCAAACTGGAGCCAAGTACCTTCTCAATTTAGAAGCAGATTCAGGAGTGGTGATAGAACCTGCTGTGGAAAGCTAACACCAAAAAAAGTCAGAAAACTAAAAAACTTCAGAAAAATGAAGTCTATAGTGTTCACCTCTAGCTTGGGATTTTTCATGGCTGTCTACCAGTCACAACGCTGAGCTCTGTCGGCACAAGGCATCAATAGAAACACCCAACTCAGATTACCCTGGGCCCCTCACTCACAATTGTTGGTGCAAACAATTTGGGAGACAATAATTTGTTGAGTAACTTGTTGGAACGGACAAAAGTAACGTTTGGGCTTTCATTCTTATGATGGGATTACTTTTCGGGGAAGACTGTGAAAAGAGAGACTTCTACATACGGTGCCACTATAGAGTTGACCCAGAACAGGGCCTTCCCTTTCAACCCATCTTCCTCTCACATAACAGCACAAACAGGTGTAAGGAGCTTGCAGCCACACACCTCTAAGTGCACTCTACACAGCTGGACAAAGCCAAGCAGAACACCCTCTAATGGAGCAGCCTGGTACAGAGACAAGACACACAGAGACTGCATTGTGAGACGCAGGATTTCAGCAACACTAAAGTCCCCCGATTCCTTTCCTTCTAACAGCAGAAGCCCCTGATACTCCTTTCCTTCAAACAGGTTCAGTTTTAACCATTACTTTATGACCCCAATTTTTTTATTCCCCAGAGCAGAGGGCAAATATTTCTCAGCACAACCAAATTCTTCCCACTTCTGATTTTGGAGAAAAGCTCAGAGTCTCAAGGACTGAGATTTCTCACACATCCCCCTACATTTACACTTGGCCATTTCTTAAACTACCTTCATTTCTCTTAGATTATTTTCTGATGATCAGCTTTGAGCTACTGCCACCATCCCACCATTACCAGAGTTCTTAATTCAACTGTTTTCAACTGTGCTTGCTGCTGTCCAGACATGTTTCTCTCATGAAAGAAAAGCACCTGTTTACCAACCTTTTCTGAGTCCCAGGGTAACTCTGTATAGTTTTCAGCTCAGCCAGGAGATGAGCTATCTGCAGGGGAGAACAAAGTTAGTCTGCTTGCTGTCATAAACCAGATCATGCTCAAATAGGAAGTAATCAAAATAACCCAACTGGAGTTTCTTCCATGCTCACAATTCCAAGATAGCTGAGTAGTCATTAGTAAAAATGCTCCCACCTTGGAAAACAGGGTCCAAGATCAAAGTGTGCAAGCACACCGCATAGCTTCCAGCCTTCCTGTAAGAAGCCAAGCTTTTGCCACCCTCTTCTCTTGCCGGCATCCCATTTTTCCTAGCTCTTCATAAGCACCACACTCTAATCAACTGTTTCTTCTAAACTCCTGGGAATCCAGCACTCGGGATTTTCACTGGCTGTTTAACAGCACTGTCAGACCCTCCCGGCTTTATGAGAAGTACCCACCAACATCTGATAAGCCAAAGCCTTCCCAGAGAATGTGAGCACATTCAGTAAAATCACCCGACTCCATCTGAGTTGCCAGCACAGCCTGATCTGCAATTATGCAGGTGCTAAAACTCATGAACAACCTTTTCAGTGAAGTTAAGCGAAGTTCTGAAACCCAAGCTTCTCAAGGAGGACAGAAAAGCACAGCCAGAATACCTTGGTGCTCTCCCTGGTGACTTCAAAGATATCTGTTTTAAAAGCTGTGCCGTTGAGGTAGACTGTTGATGTGGAATCAGGTGTCTGGAGCTCAGACAGGGTCAAAGCACTAAGTTGTTCCTCAATGGACAGGGAAAGGCCTTCAACATCCAAGTTAGCTTGGTCCAGAGCCTGCAGGAAAGCAAGCAATGTAGTAAGGGATCACAGCCAAGCCTGAGACCTCTTAATAACTGATCCACAGCCTGCGTGATGTTGATGAGATTAGCAAGCTTGAAGGAAGTCGTGGCATTTAAAAACTATTGAACGCTACTGTGTGTCAGACTTTCATCATTAAGAGGCAAGATAGCTCAATCAACTGTAAGCAACAGAAGATAACTTGTGAACAGGGTAACAGGAGGACTCCTGTTACAGAGGATGGTGATGGGAAGGGAATTCTCTGTATGGGAAGGGAATCCACGAAGCCTGACAACATGAACTTTCCTCCCTCAGGAATTCACTTAACAACGTTTCATCTGCAAGGTCCTCCATACTGTTGGGGTGAAGACAAATACGGGTTGGTAGTGAGCATAAGGAGAGATTCGAATGGTACAGATGACCGTCAGCGCTCCCAGCCTGCAGCCAGGACAGGAGACTGACACAAGGACGGCTGGAGACACCGAGAAATCTGCAAAGCTGAGGAAGAGAGGAGGGGGTCAATCACCTATCATCACCACCACACCCCCTGCCATCCAAGGGGCTGACTGGGAGGACGGCCAGAGAAACTAAGGACTTTCTCCAGAGATCTGTGGAGCTGAAGAGCGAAGTGTTGGGGGAGCCAGAGCCTGCAGTCCCGAGTGGCGATGTGACCTCTTAACTGTCTTCTTCCCCCTTCTCCTTTTTCTCTACTCTCTGAGTTTGGCATCCAGTAACTTTAGTGATTTCTGTGCCTTCTGGTTCAGGACCTGGTAATTTTGGTAAACTTTGACTTTTTTGTGGACCTGGGGTGTAAATCTCCTTAATTTGATCCCAAGAGAATCCAAGAACCTTGAGTCACTGCCTTCTCTTAACAATTGGGATGTGACATGCGGTCAGACCAACAGTCCTTCTGGATTCATGTTCTGCCCAAAGAAAGGGTAACGTAGGGGAAGCATGAGAGCTCAAGAGTGTCTGTGGTCTGGTCTTTTCAAACTCCCTTGCTCTGTGCTACATTCAATACCAGGATTAAGGATGCTAGAACATAAATCCCTGCCTGTTCCTGTGGTACGTGGACTGTAGAGTACTACAGCTGCTTTACGTGACAGAGCAAAGGATTTGTGAAAGATACTTCCAGAGACACAGCCTCCCACACAGGCTATGCTTCAGTAGGAAGCATGCCCATCGAAAACCTCTTGGGCTGTAAAACACACAGTCCTGGAAACTGCTCGATCCATAAACCCCTAGCTAAGAGATGCAAGGGTGTTACAAAGTCTGTTAACTTACACAGACACTTAAAATCCCCCCCAAAATTCCCCACAGATACAATACATTGCAATTACCACTTTCAGCAAGGAGAGGTGGCAGCAGCACTGACGGAGCCTCAACAGCATGGACAAGACGTGAACAGTACTTGAGATGTGGGAGGCAGCACTTTGAGAGCCTTCTAGAGACTCCTTTTGACTGACCCCAAACTCCTGTGCAACTGCCAAGGAAGGAAGAAAAAGACATCAAGAGCCCTTGGAGGCCTTTTCAAGCAGTGCCCAGCCACCCCCAGCAAGAGTTTCATCAGTAAGAGACAAGACCCAATAGGAGAGCAAACACTCAATATCAAACACTTTAAAGAGACACCACCAGGGCACCACATACATCTCCTGTCTGAGCAGTCAGAACTTCACTGCAGGAGGGTATTTAAGACCCTGGGAGGTTAAGAGATTTGTGCAGACTTTGGAGAATATAAATGATAGGATTCTTTGGAAAATACTGCCCTTCCATGACAAAGAATTTCTAAGCCCTGCCCCGATGTGACCACGTCTGCTCCCACACCTTAGTCGTGCACTTAGAGAGTCACTTGTGCAAATGCTTTCAAAGAAGGGTGTGCTCAAACCTTTCTCAAATGGATTGCCACCAGCGCACTCTCTGCCTTCATTTTTCTGTTCCTGTCTCTTCAGGTAGGATTTTAGTGTTGACCTAGATAAACAAGATAAAGACTGTGGGATTTACAGCAGGTACAAAGGCAAGAGAGACTTGAGCTTAACAAATAAGGTAAGGAATGTTCTGTTAATCATTTAGGTACAAAATCATCGTGGTTTGTTTAACCTGAATGTGATCAAAACCAAGATCCATTTTGGAAAACACAAGAGGAGAAGTCTGTTTGTTGGAATACCTTGACAGGTACTGCAGGAGCAGGACCCAGGGCCCAATGGATAACACTGCTCACAAAAAAGGACTCATTTAAACATGTATTTAAAAGGAAGAAACATCTTTCACAGCAACACTGTTAGAAGAGATTCCAGGAGAACAGAAAGAGACACTGATTTGCATTACAGCCATCTGCAGAGGCCAGCATCCCCTCCAAAATATCACAGGACAAAGATGACAAGTCCTCTCCTTTATGGAGCTGGCACATCATCATTTAGAAAATCTTGTTGAAAAACCAATGAGATCATAGGATCATAGGATCATAAGATGTTAGGGGTTGGAAGGGACCCAAGAGATCATCGAGTCCAACCCCCCTGCCGGAGCAGATTGTGTGTGAGACTATACTAACAAGGCTCATACAAGGCAGGAACATACGTGAGACAACAAATGAAGCAGTTTCAACTATTACCACAACAAGAGATGTGTTTTCAAACATGCTTGATGTATATTCAGGACTGTGAGCAACAGGAGTTTGCCCAAAAGCTCCTCTCATTTCAAGCACTTCATTTTTCATACCACTAAGAATTAAAGCCACAAAACACTCTCTCTCTACATCTACCTGGGTGTCTCTCCATCTCCATCCACACTCGTACCTGGGTGTCTCTCCATCTCCATCCACACTCGTACCTGGGTGTCTCTCCCCATCTCCATCTCCATCCACACTTGTACCTGGGTGTCTCTCCATCTCCATCTCCATCCACACTCGTACCTGGATGTCTCTGCCCATCTCTATCTCCATCCACACTCGTACCTGGATGTCTCTCCCCATCTCTACACACACTCGTACCTGGATCTTGCAAAAAGCACATTGTAGACAGACTGCTCCTCTGCTGAAAGTTCTAACTGATGCAACCGTGTGCTACGCTGGGGCAGAGATACCTGCAGTAAAAAGACACAGGATCAGAAGTATACAGCGCCAAGACATCGTGCAGCATCACAAACACCAGCGTTCCAAGACGTAACACACTATCCTGCATCTCAGAAGATAGCTGGTTCTTCACTGAAGTTATTTGTATTCATGCAAACGTGACTCTCAAATACTTAGAGAAGTCCAAATAGCCTGGTTAACACTTCTACAAAAATCTTTATTCCAAATAATCCGATCACAGAAGGCGTGAGCAGCGAGCACGGACTGCTGCGCCACCGCCACGCAGCAATTCGCCTGTTGCATTGTAAAACTTCTCAGTTCCCCCTCTGGGATCACCACACCAAGACACCACCTTTTAAATGCATACAGGCCTAATACTCACACCACGTGTAACGAGGGACACAGAAAGCAAATGGCCCAGAGCCATCTGACATCCAGAATCTTCCATTCTCAGAGATCTAAACTAGCTCAGAGACCTAGGCCCACTTTCCACTAAGTGGATGTGTACTTGCAACTACCTGACGTATTCTTGTCTGCACAGACAAGAACTAGACAGGTTAATTGCTCTGTGTATTTGTGCTTCCTGCATAAGCAGTCAAAGCATCCCACAGGCATCTCTGGCTCAAGAGACTGAGAAGAGGAAAACCCACCCATTAACAAACTTTCACATATAATCACCTGGGTGCTGCAAGGAAAACAACAACAAAATGATCGTCAAGCTGTGGAGGGTGAGGTTCTTACCAAGGGCTTGCCAGCTGAATCCAGCTGGTCCTTAGTTCTCCGCAATAAGAGGCTTCTGGTTAAGAGGCTTAGCCTCTCTCCTCCCTTCTTTGTGTTGTTATCTACCTGGTACTTCCACACTTTGTATTCATCAAAAGGAGAGCAACGTAGAAACCTAGGAGCAGAAGGAAGGATGCTTCATACCAAGGGAAGGAAGAATTCTTCAGTGATTCTTCAGTGATCAGAACCCAATTCCTTGTTATGCAGAACAATCAACTTCCAGTTTCATTGAAGCTTCAATGAAGATATAGCTGGCAAAGCTATATCTGGCTTCAAAATAAAATGCTCTTTTGGCATAAAAGCACCAAAATCAACATGTGAAAATGTGATAGTTTGCAAACTTCTCAAACTTAAGAAATGATTAATGACCTTAATAATGTCTATAAATCTGTGAGGGGTGGGTGTCAGGAGGATGGAGCCAGGTTCTGCTCAAGGTCACCTGGTGATAAACAAGGGGCACTGGGTGCCAGCTGGAACACAGGAGGTTCCCTATCAATCTCAGCAGGACCTTCTTCCCAGGGAGGGTACCAGAGCATCGGAACAGGCTGCCCAGGGGGGCTGTGGAGTCTCCTTTGCTGGAGGCGTTCCAGCCCCTCTGGCTGTGTTCCTGTGTGACTTGGTCTGGGTGATCCTGCTGTGGCAGGGGGATTGGACTGGAAGATCTTTCAAGGTCCCTTCTGATCCCTAATGATTCTATTTCAAAACTCTATCAGCAAAGACTTTCTGGAGGTGAGGCCCTGTCCACATGCCCACGTGCAGCCAGCTCACCTCAGGAGAGAGTACATGTCCAGTAAGTTGTTCTGTATTGGCGTCCCGGTGACAGCCCACCTGGCTCCAGCTCTCAGTTTGCACACAGCAATAGAAGTTTGAATCTTGGGGTTTTTAATACTGTGAGCTTCATCCAATATAACTCGAGCCCAAGCTACCCTGAGCAGAGGAGAGCAGGAAGATGACTCACTCTGAAAGAAAAAACAGGCTCTTTAGAGATCAGAGCCATAACTTTGCTAGGCTCTCTAGTGAGTAAGAAAATACGGTTTTCTAACAAGAAACCTTTTCCTGACGTTAGCTGGCAGTAACCTGAGCTCCTGCTGGTTTTCATCATCTCACCTAGTCAGGAGGACTAGGAGATTGATCACTGCACTCCTAAACTATGACAACTTTGTGGAAGGTATCTGTATTAGTACAGAACAGCTTTCTTGTTAGTAATTCCCTCATTGCCTTTCTGCACTTCACAGCACTTTCATCACTTCATTTTTACTGTGCAAGCTCTACAGGAGACTTACGGACAGAATATTCAGCCTGCTGCTTGCTGTAGCACACGCAGGTGCTACCTGAAACTGCACTGTCTTGCAACACCTCAGAACAACACACTAAGGCAATCCTTCACCAACAGGATGGCTTCTCACCTCCAAATCATGGTCCGTAGCAGGGACTTCCCATTCCTCTTTGCTCGTGCTAACCTCGATGGAGAGAATGCTGTAGGTTGTGACAACAACATCATACTCAGAGAGCCTGCACAGAGGAAAAGGAGAGAGAGTAAATGAGGAATTAAGACAGATAAAATACATGTGGGGTGTTGAAGAACACCACAGTTCAGTGTTACATAAACTGAGCTTCACGGCACTCAGACAGGGAGGACCTCTGTTTATGGCTACTAGAAGATACTGTCCTCTGTTCATGGATATCAGAAGAGGACACAGCCAAGCTGGGAGGAAAGTAAAAGCCAGTGGAGACCTAACACACACGAGATGACCCAACTTAGAATCTGGCACCTAGAATGACTTCTCACCACAGCCTAAAGCTGTGTAGAAAATTCTCTTCTATATACATCCAGCTGATAAAACCAAAACGAGTAACAAGCACAAAGCACAAGCGTGGAAGGAACAGGCAGTGACAATCCCTGCAAGCAAGAAAAATACAGAGAACGTAGGTTTTTGTTTGTTTGTTTGCTCTCACAACTCTTGCACTCTACATCAGCACAGGCCAGAAAGGTCTTGCTGTATGCACCCTGACAGCAGACATCAGCCTGACCTTGCCACGTTTCTGTACACTTCAGGTCGTTCCATTGCCCTACAGCCACTGAATTTCAACTCTGATGTGCATCAACTCTTGCTCAAGAGTATTTTAACTTACTTCATTATGGTTTAGCACTTACACGTCTAGACGCTTCTGTCTGCTTCGCCCGTGGTACAAATAGACCCTCAGTTTGCCACAACCCACACGCTTCTCGATCTCTTTCTTCCAATGATGGATCAAGGATGCAGGACAAATGATTAAAGTGCTGCAGGAAGAGATGACAGTGGAATCTGCAGGGAAATATTGAGGAGAGGTCTCAGTGTTTTCATAATAGACTATAGCAAAGACAGAAGGTTTGAAAAGTGAAAACAACTAAGTCTGGTCCCCTTTTCCTGTGAGCACAGTGCATGAAGTGGACACCTTTACATTACATTCTTGGGGACTGTTAGTCCTGGGTGGAAAAAGCTCTACTTAAACATTAATGCATCGTTTCCTGCCTGCGCAGAGTCATGTCCTGTATCTGCTCACTTCCTGGGGATAAACCAAAACGGTAGAGCTCAGAAACCAACTTCAATCTCTCCTGAGACCCCAGTAATAAATTCTTTCCTGTTCTAGAGGCCAAAATCAGAATCACAGAAAGTCCTAGGCTGGAAGGGACCTCCAGAGGTCACCTAGTCCGTCTTCCCTACACAAGCAGGGACATCTCTACCNTTTCCTGCCTGCGCAGAGTCATGTCCTGTATCTGCTCACTTCCTGGGGATAAGCCAAAATGGTAGAGCTCAGAAACCAACTTTGATCTCTCCTGAGACCCCAGTAACAAACAAATTCTTTCCTGTTCTAGAAGGCCAAAATCATAGAATCACAGACAGTCCTAGGCTGGAAGGGACCTCCAAAGGTCGCCTACTCCAACCTCCCTACACAAGCAGGGACATCTCTACCTAGGTCAGTTTGCAGACCCTCCCCCTGCCTTCATGCAGCCTCCCCTCAGGTATTAGAAGGTCAAAAGCAGGTCCCCCCAGAGCCTTCTCTTCCCCAGGCGGAACAGCGCCAACTCTCTCAGCCTGTCCTCATAGCAGAGATGCTCCATTCCCCCGAGNCGGAACAGCGCCAACTCTCTCAGCCTGTCCTCATAGCAGAGATGCTCCATTCCCCCGAGCATTTTGGTGGCCTCCTCTGGACACACTCCACTATGCCTGCATCTTTCTTGTGCTGGGGCTCCAGGGCTGGACACACTACTCCAGGTGAGGTCTCACCAGGGCACCTCTCTTAATCTGCTTGCCACAGTTCTTGTGATGCAGGCCAGGTAGTGATTTGCACACTGGTGGCTCCTGTCCAGGTTTTCATCCACCAGCACCCCCACACCCCTTTTCACGGGACTGCTCTCCAGCAGATCCTCTCCCAGGCAGTACTGGTAATGCTGGTTACCATTTTAAATCACACAGGAACGCCAAACACAGGGTCATTACACTTGGCAAGCAGGAAAAAGTAGTCCAATTGGTTTATAATGAATCACAGTGGGCAAGATAAGAGCAATCTATTTTTGGGTGGATAAACAAAAAGAGAAGTCAGTTACGGGGTGATGGGTGGTAACATTCATGCAGCACATGCTGGCTTTATCTGGTTCAGGAAACTAATCAATTAGATCTTGTTCACAAAACAAGAACTCATGGCAGTGATCAAGAGAAGGCCTTGCAAGAGACGGCATCAAAACCCTTGTGCCCAACAGAACTTCCTTACAGAAAACAAGTGAGCACAAACAGAGTCTGTTGTTTTACAATCCCTTAAGCTCTAATGCTTTAGGCACTTCAAACAGCACTGCATCACAAGGTATGTTCTGTACAACAGGGAAAAGAAATCGCTAGGTACCATTTTTGGAGAGCCAGATTCCTATCTTCTCCTTTCTCTGCTCTTTCTTCAGCTGCTTCTGAGCCAGAACGAGAGCAACCATTGTTAAAGTCTTCCCCAAGCCCATGTCATCCGCTGAAAAAGAACACAAGTCAAGATAACCTGCAGAAGTGACCCCCTGCTAGCTCAGACCTGCGGGGAGGCATACACTGAACAGAAACTGCCCTGGGGGAACCCAGGAAAAAACCCACACCTAGACCATTACAGGGTATGATTTAGTGAAGGTTTAATAGCTGGAATCAGTCAGAGGGCACAGAAAAACAAAGCCCTCTGACGTGCTGACGAAATATCGGTTATTGGCTCCAAGGAATCTATTAGCAGTTTGCTGCATAAATCTAACCCCTCACCCCTGTTCCGTTGCTCACCAAGAATCCCTCCACACGGCTTCTGATTCTCTCTCCAGAGTAACCATGACAGAGCCTGTTTTTGATGCAGCAGCAGTGGAACCTGAGAAGGCAAGACAGAGAAGCTGGAGGAAACCCCTTCAGCTGGGACACTTCTGCTTTCTGTACCAAGTGATCCAGCTGAACTGTCCTACTACAGTCTTACTGAAAGAAAAGAGTTTGCTCTTCTCCCACATTGACCAGGGTACCCACAATCAGCAGTTTCTGCAGACAGGAGGCCAACAGCATGTCTTGCCACAGAAACAAACCCACCTAGTGCCTCAGTGCTTGTTCAGGTGGAAAACCCCCCCAGTCCTACCTTGCTCACAGCAGGCTTCACAGTCAAAGAGAGATTGAGAACCTTCTGTCCTTTCCTC
>VZRI01012872.1:3875-16908 GCA_013397515.1 Upupa epops
ACCACCACCCCCCCGCCCCCCGTCTTTACAACTTTCCCGGCCGCACAGAGTTGCCTCCTTCCCTTCACCTGCAAATTAGAGAGGTGATGCAAAGCCACAGGCTGTGCTGGGGAGATTGTTTTGTTGAGTCATTAAGGGATATCACTAGCCAGTGAATGACCACTTCTGTATGCTTTGCTTTATGTTCTCTCTCAGGCTGACCAGTCATGACAGCCGAAAAAACTATCCCAATAATTAATGGCAAAACAGAAGATGCCTTGGACCCCGAAGCCTCAAGTACCAACCTTGTGCACAGCAACGATAAGAAAGTTCATGAAAGAGGTCACTGGAACAATAAGGTTGAATTTGTGCTTTCGGTGGCAGGGGAGATTATTGGGTTGGGAAATGTGTGGAGATTCCCATATCTGTGCTACAAGAATGGAGGAGGTAAGACCATGCCATATGTTGATTTACAGCTCACCCTACTCACCCTAAGCATGCGGTTAAGAATGTAATGTTTGCCGGTGATTCCTTGTACTAGTAAGGACAGGATTTAGGGTTTCCCTGTGGGAACTGCTTAGTATCTGACTAAGAAGAAAAACCCATAGTGTTTCTCTTTCCTTTTCTTCCTCATCAGTTCCTTTTGTGTTAGTAAACTGGTAGATTTTATCCTGTGAGGTTTTTAATGCAGAAGGAGAGGGTGCGCTCTTAGGGTGGTACAGCATGTGTTCTGCATGTGAATACAGACCCTAGCATGGGTAACTCACTTTGTCTGCTATGGAAAAGGTCGGGGCAGTTAATTGCTTCAGAGAGGGTGAGTGTTGTTCTGGTTATGTCAAAGATGGGGTTTTTTTCTTTGTCACTTGAAAATTTAACTTCATTCCAATTTGTTTGTTCTCAGTCCTTCCCACAGCAATAGAGTGTAGGGTAAGGGAAGGTGGAAAAGCTGCTTGTTACTCAGGATAGAGAGAAAACTCCATAAAAAACCGACTTAAATACTTTTGTGGAAGTTGTAGTTCTCTGTAAAGATACCTCAGTGAAGAATGAGCATCCCATCTGTGCCTGAGGAAAGAAAAGTAAATTCAAAATGTAGTTTAGTATTCTGTGGGCTAGATTCAACTTTCTCCTCATTTTAGGCTTAACTCTGTTAGTGGGAACACCCAGGCTGGGATAAAACTTACCTGTTTAGTGGAGGGTATGAAAGATCTGCTCTTTTAGCAGGTCAGTTTGTGAGCAGGGTTTCCCCAGACTTCTTTCCGTAGTCCCTCTGTGACTAGGCAGAGATTAGAGTTAGGTTTGGCTCAGGTTTGATGTTTCCATAAGGCTGCTGCTGCTGCAGAAGATGTTTGGGGTTTGCAGCCCCTTCTTTTACACAGCTGAACTTGGGCAAAACTAAGACAAGAGCAGAGCCATTTTCAGAATGATGGTGCCAAGCACTGCTGTTGGTACCTAAACGTTAGTATGCAGGGCATACTCCTGCTGGTGGTTGAACTTTGTCCGGAGACGTTTTGGCAGAGAAGACAACTGCTTTTTTGGTCGATGATGGAGATTCCTTTGTTTGTCCCATCTGTGTCCAGTCAGTCAAATGCTAGCTAGTCCAAACGAGAGTGTGTCCATTCTGAAGTCTATAGCGTGATGTAGAAACAAACTTCTAACCATGCTTTTGGGCCATTCTGTAGAAAGATAATGACTAAAATATACTTACATGCTACTCTGTTCCTTAAGGGCATAATTAATGTGTGTGGTTTAATCGCTCACGTCCTGGCACCACACGAAATTTGCTCTTGACTTCAGTTTTACTCAATGAGGACTCGGTCTCTGTCCTATTTTTAATAACTCTCTGGAATGCCCTGCTGAAATCAGACCAGAGGTGGACTTGATTGATGGGTCAGATGTAAATACTGAAGAAAGACAGGGGTATGTAAGCAGATAACTGGTTGGGTACAGAACAACTGTAGGCGTATTTGTATAGGACTTCTGAGATCTGACCTCCCTCTGGTACTTTTCACTCAAACAGGTAGTGTAAGCATAATATTCCAGAATATTAGTTTGTTCTCCTGGGCATCTAGTGAGGGTTTTAGGAAAAATTAATTTCTTTGCCTGTTTAGAATTAGGTATTTCTTGAAATGTGATCCATTTGCAAGCTGGAAGCCTGATGCCCTCTTATTTTTCATGAGGAATACCTGTTGCAGAATACTGTTGGAAGAGTCACAGAATCAGAGAATGTTAGGGATTGGAAGGGACCTCAAAAGATCAGCCAGTCCAATCCCCCTGCCAGAGCACGATCCCCTAGATCCAGTTGCACAGGAACAGTCCAGGCGGGTTTTAAATATCTCCAAAGCAGGAGACTCCACAACTGCCCTGGGCAGCCCCTTCCAGTGCTCTGTCACCCTCGCTGGAAAGAAGTTTCTTCTCATCTTGATGTGGAACCTCTTATGTACCAGCTGATACCCATTGCCTCTTGCCCTAGCATTGGGTGCCACTGAGCCTGGCTCCTTCCTCCTGACACCCGCCCTTTCCACATTGATCAGCATTCATGGGGTCACCCCTCAGGCTCCTTTTTCCCAGACTAAAGATAACGAGCTCCCTCAGCTTTTCCTCAACAGGGAGATGCTCCACTGCTCTGGAATCTCTCAAGCAGTTCTGTGTCCTTCTGGAACTGAGGGGCCCAGAACTGGACATGCTATTCCAGATGTGGTCTCACCAGGGCAGAGTAGAGGGGAAGAAGAACCTCTCTTGAGTGAGTAACCAACCCCCTTCTAATCCACTCTGAGCTGCCATTAGTCTTGGCCACCAGGACCCATTGCTGGCTCCTGGTGATCTTGCTGGCCACCAGAACCCACATGTCCCTTTCTCTTAGGCTACTTTCTGGGTGCTGTTACCTAGGGTTGTTTTTGCCCAGATGCCGGGCTCTACACTGCCCTTGCTGAATTTCATTCAATTCCTCCCTGCCCAAAAGCTAACACTTCCAACTTCAACAAACTGCCAATGTTAAACTCACTGTGGTGGTGTGTATGAGTGAGCCCAGATGAGTCTGATTTTATAAGCTGGGCAAACTGCTGACTGAGGCTTTCAGTCAAACTGTTAGAAATGATCCAATGGACACTCAAATCTTTGATGTGAGACCCCAGATCCAAAGATAAGGTGGGAGACAATGTTCCTGGCCTAATTTTAATTAACAGTGATTACTTTGCAGATCTTAGATAGCTCAGTCTCCCCCCATCCTGTTTACCGTTCGTCTTGCTGAGTTTCACTATTTATTTTATTCATTCAATAGTTTTCCACAATGACAAGGGGGGATATTGTTTTTACCTTGGCACGAATCATAATATAACATCTCACAATACCATTTGCGCAGTAAATGATAGAGAGATCCTGTCTGAGATGCAAGGATCCCAATCTTTGTGTGATCAGCTTGGGTTCAGGTGTAGGCAGACTGCTTGGCTGAGGGAAGAGCCTGCTCATGGAGAACTCTCCCTAATCTGCTGGGGTTGGAGAAAGAATCTGCAAGTCAAAGCAGCTGGTTAGTTGTCTTGACCTTCTAATCAAAGGGACTAAAGCACAGCAGTTCTGGGAGGTTGTGGGTGGGGTGTAGTGTTAGGGGGTTTTTACTTGGTGTGGGTTTGCAGTGGTGTTTTACCTATTTGTCTTGTAGCTCATGGAAATTTTCCTGAGGAGTACTCAGAAGCACTTTGTTCATAGTTAATATTCTGATAGTTGCAGTATTAGAGAGAGGAAGCTGTTCGTGAGCTGTCTGTTAATGGTATAGTTAATCTTGAAGGAAGGAAATGCTGCTATTGCTACAGGACTGATCATGCAGTGATAGATGATCATGCATCTTTCATCATCACAATCGCCCATCTCCCTACAAAAGTCTGCATCCACCAAAGCCTTTTGGCGTGTAGTGTATCCTGTGTCAAATTGTGTTATAACGAGTGGTGTAACACTGGCATCACTTAATGGGACCTGTAAAGAATTAGTTTTGTTTGGAAATAGCTGGTTGGAGGCTGAGATACAACACATTATGTATGTTGTTCTTGACCTTTGTCTTTATAACTTAGTCAACACTTTGTAATCTTCCTGAACCTTCAGGTCAGCACTTTGCTCTGGCCTCTGCCTGGTTAAACCAGTAAAACCTGGTTGGTGTAACTAAAAGTGTTAGAGTAGCTTATTTTGTGCTTTCTTCTCACAATTTATTTCCTCCTTTCCTTGTGTCAGGCTCAACCAACATAATTGCTTGCTTTCCTCCTCTTACGGTTCATCAGTTCTTGGAGAATGGGCAAGAGCACTTTTTTGTATGTAAAAGGTTTTCTACAGTCAAAAGGCTGAGTTTATTCTTTATTATACAGGTTCAGTTCTAAGTGTGATACCTAAAATCTAAATGTAATACCTAAAATCTGACTAAAATCTAAGTGTAGGAGCTAATCTCTACATTATCGGCAGGTGACAGTGTGACTAATATATGTATCTTCTCTCATTCCTTTGCCTCATGCTCCTTAGGTGTCATACCAAACAACATGAAAAATCATGAAATAATACTGTCTGTGCTGTGTGTTACTCAGTCACAGATGTTTTGTTATTATCCCTTCAGAGCTGGGCTGTACTATTTGTTATCCATGCCATGAGTTGTTCTAGACCTGGGCTGGAGTTGACCATCAGCATCTAACACAGTACTGATGCTTTGGTATTTTCCTACAATTTCACGTTCATGCTTTTAGCTGATCAGACCAAGGCCTACTTTCCTGTTGTTGTAAGTGCTTCTAAACTTTTGTTTTGTCCTTCCCTTTCCATGATCCTTACTGCCTGCCTTATCGAAACTACATGCAGAGAGAGGGCCCCTTCTAGTTAACATCCACATCACTCCATCACTGTTTTCTGAGAGCATCAAGGAGCAGGTAGCTCAGAGTCATCTTGTAATACTCAAAGCAGGTGGCTGAGTGAGACTGGGCTTTCTGTAGTGGAGAGGCATGTGAACAGGATTCAGTGTATGCTGGGGAACTTTGGCCTTTTTTAGTCCCTGATGTTGATTCTCACCCTAATCTCTGATATTTGGGCCTGGAGCAGACCCTTCCTGCACTTTCAGCACAATGCCTGAGATCCTAATAGGTGACTCTAATAAAGAAAACTATTCTATATTATTTATTATAACCAGTCCCCCTTCAATGTTTGCTTGCAGGTGCCTTCCTCATCCCGTATGTTGTGTTTTTCATTTGCTGTGGAATACCAGTATTTTTCCTGGAGACAGCCTTGGGGCAATTTACTAGTGAAGGAGGCATTACGTGCTGGAGGAAAGTTTGCCCTCTATTTGAAGGTAACAGTTCTGTGTTCTGCTGCAAAGACTATGTTATGTTTGAAGTGAAAGAAACTGATCTGTGTGAGAAATGAAATGAAGATAGAATACCTGTAGTAAGCATTTTTTAATTATATGAGTTGTTTTAATTTTCTGTTGTGTCTCACTGCATGGTTTTGGTTTTTTTCTCTAGGCATTGGCTATGCCACGCAGGTTATAGAGGCACACCTCAACGTGTACTACATCATCATCTTGGCATGGGCCATCTTCTATCTGTTTAACTGCTTTACCACAGAGCTTCCCTGGGCTACCTGTGGGCATGAATGGAATACAGGTATGTCCTCAGTCGACATTATTGTTCTGCTAATGCTTCCAAGTCATTGATTTACATACCAAATTGGTTTATGTATCCATCGATGTGTTAAAATATCAGGAAAAAACCTATTCAGATAGGAAAGCCTGTGGAAAAGGGACAATCCCACTACACTACGATAAAGGAATCGTGGAGGGCAGATTTCCTGATACCTGTTGGGTTGGAGCGTTGCATTTCTTTCTGCAGAATATAAAGTCAAATCGCAGCAGAAGTCTTAGGATTTTGTTAATTCTGTAAGGTATTCTGGCTAAACTGCGAGACTCCCCTTTGCAATGGTATCTGTTCTTCCTGAATACAGCAAGCAAGTTCTACTGAAGAGCTGATGGCAGGTTCCAGCCTTACTCTTTCACTGTAGTGAAATCAAGAGAAGCTTAATGGAGAGGAAAATGTTAAATGTGGGACTTTGGATTCACTCTTTTTAATGCCAGATGTTGAGGGATAATGCTCATCAAGCTGCTTCTGAAAATGTAGTCACCAGCCATACTTGCTGCATGCAAAGTAGCTTCTTCGGTGGTGCATGGGGTGTCTGTAAGGGTGATTGCATCTGCTTGCTCACGTGTGTTGGTAATGTTCTGCCTATTGCTTGTGAAGACCACAAACATCTATGTACCAATGTCCTTATATTTACGCTCCTGAAGCGATTGTGTTTATTGTGATTTCAAATCATGGCCCAGTTGAATGGTCATTCATGGTTTTGATGATTTGGTTGTTATCATGCTTTAGATTTAGATTTAGAGATAATAACAAGCCAGAGTGACTTTTCCCTTGCCTTATTAAGGCAAAGTGGAGATGTTGCTGGCAGTTCCGAAGCCAGTCACTGCCACTGGCTGTTGCACCTGCAGTTAGAGTAGGAGTAATTCCCAGTTGGTTGCCTGAGTTTCAGAAAGTTTCTTTTGCCTCAGGCATTCTCCTGATCCTTGCCATTGCAACTGTGCCTTTGCAAGGTGATTTTTTGGAGAAGGCATGGTTCTGTGTGTGTACTTTTCTGGGCTAGTATCACAGAAGTAGCAGCTGCAGCATTTTAAATGTGCCTAAGAATCCTTTAACCACACGGAAAAGCTGTGTGATAGCTTGGTGGCTTTACCAGCTGTACAAACTAGAAGATGCATGTGAAGAAATGTGCTTGGATGTCAATACAACAAACTCGTTCTTCTTGTTCTTTTGTAGAAAACTGTGTGGAGTTTCAAAAACTGAACATGAGCAACTGCAGTCAAGTCTCTTTACAAAATGCCACGTCTCCAGTGATGGAGTTCTGGGAGTAAGTGCACAAACACTTTACCTTTGATCACACTATTCATTATCTTTCATGGTTTTGATAATTTACTTGTGTTTGGATGTCTGGTAACCCTGTAGCACTCGGTGATGTGAGCTGAGCTGGAAACTGTCTCATAAGAGAGTCAGGATGAGAGTTGTAACTCTTTTTAGAGGATACAGGGAGAGGAATTCCATATCCTGAAAGAACACAGAACAAAGTGTGCCACTTGCTTGGGAGCTTGGCTCCTGCTGCTGGAGGAAAAAGCCTGCAGCCCATACTAATGAGAAGGCAGAGGTGAAAGAAAAAGGATGATTGAAAATATTTGGTGAGATTTTTTTTTAGGATATTCCTTAAGTTTGAGAGTTACATCATCATTATTCTGTTTTTATGTCTGGGGCAGCAGTAGCTAGACTTAGAAAGATCCTTAAATATCCCTGCAGGGAGAACTTTGTCTTGATAACATTGTCTCGAATGGCTTTTTTGCACAAGGCATGGAATTGCATAAATGTTCTGGTCACAGCTGTCATTTTATTTGCTGTTTACATTTTCCATAAGCTGACCACCTAAATATTAGCCTGTCCCTGGCTAATATTTGAGAATAAACAAGAGTTTCTTGTGTTGCTTCATCATTCTATCAAAAATATCTTAGCATGCTTTGGGTTAACTACAATGACTTTTTTATTTTTATATGAAATATGTTTTCCAGTACTAGCCTTATTTACCTGCTCTTATTATTGCATTCAACAATAATTCCCTACAACTCCCTAAAGGAAGTTGTAGTGAGGCTGGTGCTGGTCTCTTCTCCCAAAGTACTGATGATAGGATGAGAGAAAATGGCCTAAAGTTGCGTCTGGGGGGGGGTTAGATTGGATCTTAGGAAGAAGCTCTTTGCTGAGAGAATGGTTGGACACTGGAACATGCTGCCCAGGGAGGTGGTGGAGACACCGTCCCTGGAGGCATTTGAAAAATGAGTAGCTAGAGCACATGATGCCATCCATGGTCTAGGGGTTGGGGAGATGTTGGGATGAAGGTTGGACTTGATGATCCTGGAGGTCCTTTCCAACCATAATGATTCCATGATTCAAAATTAGGCAACTGATGGTAACTCCAGTTATCCAGGAAGCCAGCAACATTCCATTCAGTTATTTGGAGAACACTGCCAAAGGTTTATCAGCTTCCTGGCTGTAGGGCTTTGGACTCTGGATTGCCTGAATTGCTGTGTCAGTGGCGCTTTGATGCTCACATACAGATACACTTGAAGCCTGTTCCATTCTCAGAATTCTCCAAGAATGATTTTGGCTGAGTTAGGAATGAATTGCAAAACAAGAAGGATTTATCCAATCCAGCCACTTCTCTAACTTTTACGGTCTCACATGCGCACAGTTGAGAAAACACACTGCAAAACTTTTGAAATCCTGAAAACCAAAAGTGAAGGTCAATAAAATGTTGTTTTAAATTTATTTGTTGTGGCTGAACTTTTCATAATTGCCACAGGACAGAATTGCTTAAGATATTAAACTTATTCTGTCCAAGCAAAACTGAAGTTGTAGCTTTTCTGCCCTTGGAAATGAACATCATCTCTTCTTGCTGAGGGAGATGTTTGCTTGGTTAAAATTTAAGTAGTTGTGATGCTGTGCAGCCTCCAAAGTTATCATACAAGGCATGGCAAACTAATTGAGAAGGGGAAAAGTGAGCTTTATCAGATATCAGGACTGCTTTGTGCATAATAGAGTGATTATTTGGAATGAAGAGCAGTTACTAGTTGTTGTGAGTCACAAACACATTGGACATAAATATGCGCTGATGGGGTTTGAATCTCTGTGCGGTGCAGATCACAGAGTAGTTAATACGAAGTGAATATAGTAATCTAGTTAATTTGTTCAGCAAGTCATAACCTGTAAGTGGCTGTAACCAGAAACATTATTTCACTTAGCCAGAACCTTTGTTTATATGATGGTGCTTTATTCCTTTGAAAATTCAAACCCTAAACCCCATGAAATTTACAGAAAGACTCTTTTTGAAACTGATAGTAAAAGGAAAGTTGAGGGGGCAGATGCTTGTTGCTATTTTCAGAACTTGTGGATACGCTGAGAACCCTCACTGCTGCAATAACCAATCACAGGAATGAGTTGATTTGCATGACGACCAGATTCCTTACAATTAGTTAAGTTGGTGCTGGGGAGGGGAGGGGGAAGCTCTAGGCTGAACAACCACACCATTCAAAACCTTGACGCTTTGCTCTCTGATGTCAAGGCCGTAATTGAAATCCCTCTTGAGTTGTGGCCACACGGAGCTGCAAATTTATGGTGTAAGGGGTTCACCAGGAGAAGTAAAGTTTGCCTTTTGTGCTTTGTTTTTTGTATGGGGTGGGTTTTTTTGTGGGTTTTTTGGTCTGTTAGCTTTTTTACCTTTTGAGATAATCTGTGAATTAGAGTGATAAACATTGTGAATAGTATCCTGTTTCCTTGCTGGGTGTGATTTGATGTACACGTAGGACTGAATGCTGCATTTGTAAGCTGTCAGGGTGACGGCATGTCTCTCCTTTGATACTACCACATTATCGTAGTCTTCTAGAGGATTCATAATATCTTCAGATTTCAAGTGAAACAACCTAAACAAGCAACACAAAGCCTTGAGGAAGACTCGGTCCTGATACAAAAGCAAGTCACGCAGTGCTACTGGTGCTGAGGATATAGAGGTTGCTACGGATCACACAGTAGACTGAACTCCAGCAGAAGTTAGTAGCAGGGCACAAGCTGAATTTGGGGGCTCTGTGTGTGTACACGCACATGTGAATTAACATCTTGGGCCCAAAAAGATGTTTTTTACTTCTGCCTTTTCCCCTGTCATTTAACTAAAGCAACTAAGCTTTTTCTATCACCTGGGCAAGAAGTTTCAGCCCTTGTTTATTTGTAACTGGAAGCAAATCTAAATCCTTCCCTGGTTTAAGGATTGCAGATAAAGAGTTCAGCCTCTCTGCTGAAGTGTTTCTAGCTTTCAGGAGGAGCTGAGGTAATGGAAGCAATGGAGCTGTTTCTGTAGTCAAATAGCAGCTCACCTGAGGGCAGTGATGACTGTGGTGGTACTTGATCATCCCAGGAAGCTCTTCTGGTGTGTAAACAATTTCCCTTTCTCACATCTATACAAAGGATGCTGTTTCCTTGCTAACCTAGCAGATACAGGCTTAATTCCTTTGATAACTCAACATTCTACACTACTTGATCAGCGTAGTGAGTTTTCTAAGGTAAGGAGATGTATTGATCCAAGCTCCCTTTTTAGTCTTCAAATGCTCTGATGCTTGTTTCAGAGAAGGGCAGACAAGAGTCAGAAACTTCACTTTCTATTTCATTCTGGTGCTCGGCATTCAGAGACTGTTCAGTTAACTGATGTTCATGAAATTTCTCCCAGCCTAATTGTAAAGGGTTTTCTAAGGGAAAACAAAAGATTTCAAGGTGCAGCGCGTGGAGTTTCTAGCGTTCACACCTTAAACAGTGAGTAGTGGTAGTTGCAGTAACAGTAGAGGTGTTGATGGTGTTGGGTATATGATAAAGCAGCCCCATGAAACAGAGCTGTGGCCATGAATGGGGTTACATCTATAGGAAAGAGAACAAAGGGGACAAGATCCTCTACTCTATTGCTCTGTATCTCTAGGAGACAAAATTGCCTGGCAGGTACAGGAACCATGTTTGTGTGCAATTTTGGCTGCTGCTCCAGTCTGTCACTGTGGTCAGGAATTTGAGGTTTCTAGTGCCTGGGAAGGGAGCTGGAGAGACAGAGGACCCATGGTTTTGTGGTTGATTCCACCTCAATAGTTTGAGGTTTTTTTTATTGGCTGTCTAACAACAACTTAGTCCTCTGTTAAAGAAGGTCTAGTTGTTGGCCTGTCATTCTCTGGAGGGGGTGACACATCCTTAGCATTTCCAAGTAAAGCCTACTGAGAAAACCCATTTTTTTTGTCTAGGGAAAAGAAAAGGGGCTGTTCTCAGCAAAAAGGGAAAGGCACAAACCCTTTCCTTGAAAAGTCAAAAGAGTTTTTCCTGTCTCATTCAGGCTGCAAATGAGTGCAGGAGTCACATTGTGGTTAATCCCCTCTGCCCTGTGAAAAGTCATTAGCCAGCTGAGGCTGATCCTGCAGTGCTCGGTACGCAGAGACCTCCAGCACCCCTCAGAACTAGGCCCTTTGTGCATGTCTTGTAGAACATCGAGTTGTGCCAGGCTTGCTCATTTCTGCTCACATTGGAAGAGGCCATGTGAAAATGGCTGTTTGGAGTCCCGTGAGCCCTTTATCTGGTTTTGCCTCAAAACCCCTCACTTTGCCTGCTTTCAGTCGAAAGAAGTAAATGGGATAGATACTGGAATGCTCATCTTAATTTTGAGGGATAAATGTTATCACTAAACTAGGCAGATGAACTTCCATGGGTTTTTTTATTTTTATCTTAAACATTGCAAATAAAGCTCTTACTGTAGAGAATTAAAAGACCTTACAAGGTAGGGTTAGGGCCAAGGAATAGTATAAGGGAGGTTGAACAGTTTTGAGGCCGCATCTTCTGTGGGAATATCACCATCATCAGTTGAAGAACTGTCTAATACATTTTTCAGTAGGTGTGCTTTGCTCTTGCTGGAGACTGGATAGGGAGCAAGTGCTGTGCAGGTATTCAATACTTTATTCTTCTCTGTTCATTTCATATTCTCATCATTTTTAGGTTCCTACTCTGGAGACAGTGTTACTCATTTCAAAAAAGCTTCATACAGTGCTCATGGTGCTAGTGGTTTTGCAATCTTACTTTTCTTCTTTATTTACACATTGATTTATCTTCACAAACTCTCAGTAACGTCATAGCATTGCCGTTTTACAGAAGGGGAAACTATAGAAAGTGCTGAGTATAAGAGGCTCAGAGCCGTTCATGCTTAGATGTCCATGTCCAGTTTTGCTGAAGAACGTTAAAACCTTTTTCTTTAAAAGATTTGGAGGTAACACTAGGGTCATTTTCGTTATTGTTGTTAGCATAAGAATGTGTGTGTTAAGAAGCGTGTCTTACATGCCCCTATGGAGATTGTAGGGGAAGAAGAATTAGAGAAAAGCACAGCTTTGCAGGGAAATGACAAAGTAAAAATGTGAAGTGTCTAAAATGCAAACTCTGAGCTGTGCCATGACCAAACCAGAAAGTTGCAGAACAGGCCAAAATAACCAGGCCTATGTCTTCTGGCTTTGCAAGAGTTATAATTCTGGGCCCCTCAGTCCTAGAAGGATGGGGAAACTGCTTGAAAGAGCCCAGCACAGAGCCACAAGGATGATGAAGGCAGTGGAGCATCTCCTTGATGGAGAAAGGCTGAGGGAGCTGGGTCTCTTTCAGCTGGAGGAGACCGAGGGGTGACCTCAAGAATGTTGATAAATATAGAAAAGGGTGGGTATCAGGAGGAAGGAGCCAGGCTCTGCTCAGGGGTGTCCAGTGATAACAGGGGCAGCAGGGACAAGCTGGAACATAGGAGGTTCCACATAAACATAAGGAAAGGCTTTTTCACTGTGAGGGTGCCAGAGCCCAAGAACAGGCTGCCTGGAAAAGTGATGGATTCTTCTGCTCTGAAGGCATTCAAACCATACCTGGATATAGCCCTGTGTGACCTGATCTAGGGGATCCTGCTCTGACCCGGGAGGGGAAGTTGGACTGGATGATTGCCAGAGGTCCCCTCTAACCCTGAACAGTCTGTGCAATGGGTTTTTCATAGATTATTTTGTCATTACTTATATAAGATCTTCTATCAAAGGCCCCTTTCAGTTATGTCTGGCTTTAGGCAAATACAAAAAGTGAGTCCATCCCTTTCTTTAAGAGCTGTCATATACAGCTTCCTACACATGTGTCTCAGCTGACTTTCGATCTTCCTCAAAATGAAGAATAAGTTGCTGGCAATTGCTGCTGAAACCAGGCAGGACAAGCTGGAAAGGGAGGCTCATGCCCACCCTAATACATATTATCCCTACCAGTGTGCTGTGGGAATTTGGTTTGCAATACTAGATGGATAACCCTGTAGATGTTAAGTAATGTCACAGTAACACAGTAATGATAAGGTTGGAAAAGACCTTAAAGATTGTCCAGTCCAACCTAAATCCAAATAAACCAAGTAAACCTAACATCTA
>VZRI01012872.1:17093-35605 GCA_013397515.1 Upupa epops
ACATCCTTCCTAAACTGAGGGGCCCAGAACTGAACACAATCCTCCAGGTGCGGTTTAACCAGTGCCGAATACAGGGGGAGGATAACCTCCCTCTCCCTGCTGGCCACACCATTCCTCATACAAGCCAGGATGCCATTAGCAATGTGCCCAGGTGGCCAAGAGGGCTGACTCATGCTAACTTTACTGTCTACTAGTACCCCCAAGACTCTTTTGACCTGGGTACTCATCCCATTCACATAACTCGAGCGCCGATTTTAATGATGCAGGGGGAAGCACAAGAAATATGCATCAGTACTAGAGAGACTGTCCACTCAGGACAGTTTAATTTTACCTTTTAATGTGATGAGAAGTGTGAAGATGGATAATGATGGAGCAATGTTCAACCTTATCAGGACTTTTTAGCCGAAAAACCCTAGGCTGAGCACATGTATCTCAGCCAGGACTGATTCATTCTGATAGGTGTAGGTCACAGAAACTATGCTGTAAAAGGTAAATACTTGAGAGCACTGCGTAATGCTCTGACTGGAGATTCTTTCTAGCACAGCCACTGGAATCTGTCTGTCTGCTGCTTTAAAAAACAGCCAAGTATGGAACTGGTGGATGACCATAAGAGATTTTTTTCACTCTTGTAGAGATTCTTTAAGCTGTAACTTCTAAATTATTGTTGCTATTATTGAAACTGGAAAAGCTCTCTGAGCTCATCCAGCCCAGGACCTAACATCACCACAGTGCCAGACCAGGGCACTAAGGGCCACAGCCAGGCTGTCCTTCAACACCTCTAGGGATGAGGACTCCACTGCTGCCCTGGGCAGTCCAGTCTAGGATTTCCACAAGGAAGGGCTTCCTAACATCCAACCTAACCCTCCCTTAGCAGCTTCAGGCCCTGCCCTCTCCTCCTGGTACTGGTTGCCTGCGAGAAGAGCCTGACCCCCACTTGACTAGAACTCCATTCAGGTAGTTGTAGAGAGGGAGAAGGTTCCCCCAGAGTCTCCTCCAGGCTAAACACACCCAGCTCCCTCAGCCTCTCATCATGAGCCTTTCCCTCCAGTCCCTTCCCCAGCCTCGTTGCTCCTCTGGACCAACTCTAGCCCGTCAATTTCTTTCTTGATGGGAGGGGCCCAGAACTGCCCCCAGTACAGTACTCTCCTCCTCGAGGGGAGGCCTCCTCAGTGCTCAGTACAGGGGGAGAATGACATCCCTAGTCCTACTGGCCACGCTATTGCTGGTACAAGCCAGGATGCCACTGGCCTTTCATACCACCTGGGTACCCTGCTGGCTCCTGTTTAGAGGGTTGTCGATCAGTACTGACAAGTCTGTCTGTGCCAGGCGGCTCTCCAGCCACTCATTCCCCAGTCTGCAGCTGCAGGGGGTTATTGAGGCCATTTCCTCTTGTCCTACAACCTCCTTTTAGGTAGTTCTAGAGAGCAATAAGGTCTTCTCTTCTCTAGACACTTCTGAGGACATAACCTTCAGGAAAGGGAAGGTGTTAGCTCATGTGAACGTGGACATTTTCTCTTCTTTTCAAAGGCCTTCAGATTCACTGGCAGATTAATTCTGTTCATCTTTATTGTTGTATCCATGCTGGTTCTTCAGGTCTTCCAGCAGTTTCACTGCTGCACTGGATAAAGACTGACACAAGCATCTCATTTTCAGTTTCCTAAATGTTAGAATCTAAAGGCGGGGGGGGAGGAAGTCTGAAAACTATATTTTTTTTAAAAGGAATTTTCTTGTGTTAACTTTATCTGGGTCAGTCTTTCTCATCTTTTATTGCCTCTTGAGCCCATTTCCTCTTGTCCTATCCCTTGTCACCTTATCTTATGACCTTATCACTCTCTACAGCTACCTGAAAGGAGGTTGAAGAGAAGTTGGTCTCTCCTCACAAGTAACAAGAGGGCAAGAGGAAACAGCTTCAAGTTCTGCCAGGGGAGATTTAAATTGCATATTGGAGAAAGCTTTCTTTACCAAACAGGTTATTGAACAGTGGGACAGGCTGCTCAGGTTGGGGGTGGAGTCTCAGAGAGGTATTTAAAAGACATAGTGCTGTCCATGGTTCATGGACATGGTTCAGTGATTACATGGGTCAATGACTGGACTCTCTTTTAAAGGTCTTCTGCAACCAAAGTGATTCTGTGACTCTGGACAAACCAAACCGTTTAATAGGACAGGACACTGTACTGCAGTACTGCTGCTGCTTAGTGCCTTTGTTTTGTTTTTCCTTTCATGCCTCACAGAAAGATCAGAGGACAGAGTCTGGCCCAGAGTGGAAAGGAAAACTGCCACCTCTGTTCCTGACTGAGCAGATGTAGATGGGACCTCAAGAGGCCGATGTTGTATTACGCGCATGCGGGCATAATATGGAACAGGCCACCTCCTCTGTTTGGGTGGTTTTTGTTGTTGGCTCTTACATGTTTTTTTCCTTTGAAAGAAAATATCTTGGAAGCTGCTCCAAATCAGAGAGAGAACATGAAGGGACCTTCCTCAAACAGGCTGAATCTGCTCTTGATCTTTCCGAATCATGAAATAATGCGATAAGAATCCCAGCACATTCTTTCAACTGCATGCTGGCAGCAGTTAATCCTCTTCCTTTTCATGGTCGTTGAAGCCAGGTTGGACACAGTTCCAGACATTGGAACACATTACTGAAGATATTCTTTCCTAGGAAAACCGTGCTCTCCCAGCACATCACTTGTCTCATCAGTTTTCACATTGCCACTTTTCAGATTTGCCTGGAGAGGTACTTTTCAGGCAGGAGGGCTCCCAAGTGGCAAGTATCTCACAGTACAGAATCATAGAAGAGTTTGAGCTGTAAGAAACCTTCAAAATCAGAGTCCAACCTTTTCCTAGCCCCATTAGCACCACTAAACCCTCACCCCAAAGCAACATCTATCCTGTTAAACACCTCCATTGACAGTGACTCAGCCCCTTCCCTGAGCAGGCTGTTCCAGTGCCTGACAACCCTCTCAGGAAAGAAATTCCTCCTGACATCCAACCTGGACTTCCCCTGGTGCTGCTTAAGGCCATTTCCCCTCATTCTATCACTGGTCACTAGGAAGGACAAATTGACCTCTGCTGCTTTACAACCTCCTTTCAAACAGTTGTAGAGAGCAATAAGGTCTCCATCTCCTCTACTCCAGGCTAAGCAGCCCCAGATCTCTCAGCTGTTCCTCATACGACATCTGTTCCAAACCCTTTACAATCTTGGTAGCCCTTTAATGTCCCTCATGTAGGCCAAAACTGGACATGGTACTCAAGTTGTGGCCTCATCAAATTCTAGCAGCAGAGCATCCTGTCAGATGTACTGAGTTACTCAACTGAAGGGTGGTTTAGTACAATCTTAAACAAAACACCTTTCCTGTAAGTATTCATCATTTTTTTGTAAGATCTTTTTGCTGGGGTGAGCATGTGCAGTGATGTGAATTGGAAGAACTGAAGTAACCGTTGGCAGCAGGGAGTTAGGTTCTGTCTGCTTTCCTTTCAGGTGTGGTGTTCTGTGCATCCTTAAATTGTGCTGAGAGTTTTATATAGCTCTCTTATCTCTTGCAGACTTTGTCCATGTATGTTTGTTTGTTTTCAGTCCACATATGTACTTTGATTCAATGTAACCTGTAAGTTTAAAATAGAGTATTTGGTACTCTGAGCTGTACCCAGAGTAAATCTTGCCCTGAGTACTAAAGTCATGGTTTTGTTCTGTCAAACTGAAAATGCTCTTGTGACCAAACATCAGCATGTCTGGCAGATAATGGGAAGCATGAAGATGCCCCCCTTCAGTGATATCTTATTACCCCGTTTAATTTGTATGTACTAGATTTGTGTTGTTTTATCACCTTTATTGTTGTGTATAGGTAAAAAAAGTGAAAATCTTGAAATAACATTTATTCAAGCAATTTATGTGTGATGAGAGATAAGAAAACCTTCAAACATTGTGTGTGAGACACATTATACATCAGCTATGCTTTCAATTCTATTTCAGTATTCACTTTTCAGTGTTCTACTTCTAAATTTTCTATTTACAAGCAAAATATCCTGCATAGAATTAATAGTTTGCTACTACTGAATTAAAAATCCTTACTTGGTTTTGAGTTAACCTTTGCACTATGAACTCACCCTAATACCAATGGAGCTTATTTCCCTCTGTATTCTGCTCAAGATGCTTAAGTGCCACCAGTCCCCTGGCTTCCTTCCCAGAAACTGAACTGCTGCATATTTTTAAACAACAAGACAAAGAAAATAACCCAAAACAACTACAAGAGCAAGAAAAGAAACTCAAAACAGCTACAAAAGCTACAAAAATGAGAAAAGAAACTCAATGCTTACAATAACGCTTCAAATTCTCACCGCTTTCTATTTTTATTTAATGATTCGTGTCTTCAGGGCTGTGGGTAAGAGAAATCTTTTTCATGGTGAAGTTTCACACAGTCTGAAGCTGTTGGCAGCCATCAGTATAATTCAAAATTAACTCTGCTTAAAGTGGCTTGTACCAACCAGTCATCTTACTATCTGTACTTTCCTACAGCTACCTCCAGTTTGTTCTACTGGCACCTACAGTGGTGCTCTAGGGTCTTGGGCTTTTGTCTATTACGATCATCCTTGGGTGGAGGATTTTTTATTTCTTTAAATGTCTGATGTTTTCTGGATTCAGAAGACAGTTATTAAAAGAACATTAAAAAACCGCCCTGAACCCTCTCTCTTTTACCGTAAATGCCCTGCAAACTCTAGGAGAGTAATGCTTTACCTGAGCACAGGATGGACCATCAACAGAATGAGTTTGCAGTACTTTTTCCCCCTATGGCAGTGGTGAGTTCTGCTGAAGTTTGAAGTCTTTCCAGTGAAATGTTAAGATACTTCTTCTCATTCAGTCTCAGGGAATTTTACTTAATGATCATAAGCTTTTAAAAAGTCTTAATACATATAAAGGCTCTTCTCTTTTATTCTGTCCCACAAGCATAAACCAAACCAGTTGAACAGCAGCACAGGGTAGAGAACTTCTGTTTTCCAAATGCTTGTTAGTGGGAAGCAGAGAGGTATCACCCTCAAGGCTGATTTTACTGCTTCTTGTTCTTAATCTTTCCCTGCATTAGGAGGTGAGAAGAACAAGGTAGTGTAGGGCACTTGAAATGGTAACAGAAGAGGAAGACACAGTGAAAGCTACACCACTGCTTTTGTGTTGTGTCGGTGGGGTTTATACAAGGTCAGTGCAACTTGTAAATAGAAGAGAAACTGTGGAGGAGCAAGAAGCTGTGCTGAACTATGTCATCTCCTGACCCTCAAAATGCATCCATCTTATGTCTCAGATGCAGGGGAGAACTGTGTGTTTCTCAAACACTCCACGGTTTTGGGCTTTTTTTTGAATCAAATAATCAGGGCAGATATGGGGGTATCCACGGTCAGACTGTGCGGAAGCTTTGTGAGAAGAATTTTATCTTCCAAATCCTTCTCCTTTCAAAACCTGCTGTTTCAGATGGCACTGGGTTGTGCCTGTTGCCTGAGAAATCACTACTGGTTTCTGAGAAAGATTTTGTCTTGCTTACACTATTCATAGAATCACAGGGTTGGAAGGGACCTCCAAAACCCATCCAGTGCAACCCTTCCACAACAAGCAGGGCCAAGTTGCCTGGAGTCCCATCCACCCATCCAGCCTGACCTTGGATTTCTCCATGGATGGGGCCACTATCCCCTGGCTGGGCAGCCTGTTCCAGAGATCCCCCACCCTCAGATTCAAGAACTTTTCCCTCCTGTCCTGTTCTTCACAAACATCATATGTTGTAGCTTTGTTACATGTTCTGGACTTGTTGCTGCTGCCTTTCTAAGTGAAAACACTACAACTTGGTTCTGCTTGAACAAAGCAAATACAAAGCAACTGAGAACCCTTCACGACATTTAAATACTCCTTCTGGAGCTGGCAGTTCAAGTCGATTGGCACCACTTGGCTTTTGTAAATAGGTTGAGTGGGGATACCTCTGCTGAGGCCATTGATTTGCCATTTACTCTCTACTAGAAAATCAGGCCAAGAGCTTTGGATGTGCTAAGATAGTTGTCTCTGTCATTGGTGACTTTTCAGAGAGACACCTTCTGTATGCAAAAGTACAAAAGCCTACAATGACAAAAAAGACATTTATCTGCTGGAGTGAGTCCAAAGGAGGCTTTGAAGATGGTTAGAGGCCTGGAACTCCTCTGCTCTGAAGACAGCTAAGGGAGCTGGGGTTGTTCAGCCTGGAGAAGAGAAGAGAAGGCTCTAGGGTGACCTAATAGCAGTTTCCAGTACCTGAAGGGGCTACAGGAAAGCTGGAGAAAGGCTTTTTACAAGAACCTGTACTGATAGAACAAAGGACAATGGCCTGAAACAGAAAGAGTGGAGATTTAGACTGGATCTTAGGAAGAAGTTCTTTACCATGAGCGTGCTGAGGCACTGGAACAAGTTGCCCAAGAGGTTGTGGATGCCCTACCCTTGGAAATGTTCAAGGCCAGGCTGGATGGGTCATTGAACAATCTGGCCTGGTGAGAGAGAGATGTCTACAGTATGGGGGTTGGAACTAGATGTTCTTTAAGATCTTTTCCTGTCATTCTGTAGATAGCTTCCAGAGACTGTCTGGTTCTAAAATTCTTCATCTGAAATTGAAAGAGAGTGAGAGTTGTGTTCTTAAGACAAAGTCCATGAGGGCTGGGTGTCAAGAAAAAAGAGACAATCTCTTTTCCCTTGCACCCTGTGATAGGACAAGGGGGAATGGGTGTACATTGGAGCAGAGGAAGTTCCACCTCAACATGAGGAAAAACATTTACTGTAAGGGTTACAGAGCCCTGGAACAGGCTGCTCAGGGAGGTTGTGGAGTCTCCTTCTCTGGAGACTTTCCAGGCCTGTCTGGATGTGTTCCAATGTGATTTGCCCTAGGTTCTATGATCCTGCTCTGGCACAGGGTTGGAATTGGTGACCTCCAGAGGTCCCTTCCAACCCCTAATGTTCATTACTTTCAGTGAAAATTAAAGCTAGATGGAAAAAAAAATAATTTCACTATTATTGTGTCCCAAACATAGTTTGTTTCATTTTTTAAAGAAATGTAACATCCTCTTGGCTTAGTTTGCAATCCAAACCGGTCTCTTTGCAAATAAATGTTCTTGGCTTTGCCATTAGGTTTCTGTGGTGGACTATTCACTCTGGAAATGCCTTTCCACGTGGTTATCCACAGCCTGTGGTCAGTGCATGCTCACTGAGCTTTTATTGGCTAGAGAGCCTATTTAATCCTATTATTCTATTTGTTGCCTGGCCTGTCTTGCACACAGTGCCCTAACGCTGAATGTAAGCTAAGAATTCGAGGATTTCTTTTTCTCCCTTGATTGAGAACCCCTAAAGAGGGTGGACTTCATCCCTAAGTCCAGTTCCACATGGTATTTATTACCTGTGAGATTTCTTAGAAGAACTTGTATTTCAAGTGTCTAATTCCTCAGCCTCTTTGCATAATTAGGCCTGGGTGATGTTATTTTCCATTCCAGACCGTAGATAATAAATTATGTGCTTCCCCTTCCTGATTAAAACCTATCTTTCATTAGATCACTAGTCATCACTACCTTTCCTCATTTCTGAACATATTTTGATGGTGGTGCTGAAGGTTCTTTACAGGTTTCAGCTAGCTGAGTGCACTCCATGCTACATCACTTCTTGCTGTAACTAGGCAATGGCGGAAGTCTAAATAACCAGAATGGGTGAGGTGGAAATGCAGGATGAGGTGATGCTAACTTTATGTTGAAGCACAACATGTGAAAGATTGTGTAACCTCCCTCCAAACCATTTTTCTTTGCAGTGTAAAGGTTTCCTGTCCCCATATCTGATGCAAAATAAGAAGACAAACCTCAAGCTTTGCATTTACACAGTTCACACAGTTTATTAAGGTTGGAAGGGTCTTTCAAAGGCCATGGGGTCCAACCCTCCTGCTCAAGCAGGATACAGATGACTGAAAAACATAACTGCCTAAAAGCCTAATTCCACTACACAAAACCTCACCCAGACGGATCTGAAACATCTTGAGAGAAAGGGACTCCACAGCCTCCCTAGGCACCCTGTTCCAATGTTTAATAACCCTTACTGTAAAAAGGGTTTTCCTCATATTGAGGTGAAATTTCTTGTATTCAAGCTTGCATCCCTTACGCCTTGTCCTGTCTGACACAATTAAAAAGAGTATTCCTTTCTTCTTAGCTGTCAGCCCTCACACACAGTAATTAAATCCCCTCTTAGCCTTCTTTTTTCCAACTGAAAAGTGCCAATTTTCTCAGTCTCTCCTGATAAAGCACTTCTTCCAGACTATGAGATTTTTTTCTTGTCTTAGCTAACTTGTAGAACTTCCATTGCAGGAGCAGCACCTGTAGGTCCTGATTTTTGTAAAAGCCTGAGTAGATTCTGCAGCATCTTTGTGGCCATTTGAAGGTGTTGGTGATAGATCTTATCCTTTTCCTACTCTATCACCAGGTGTCCATCCTTCTACTCCATCATCAGAGGCAGGTGAAGGCACTTCACTTCATCCTTAACCTGCTACTGGTGAAGTAAGAACCAGTTCTGACTCCTCCCAGGTAGCCCAGCAACGATTAACTTTTACATGAGCATACTTCCTACTCTCTGAATTGATTCCCTTAGCTAATGAGTGAATCAAATGCAAAAGGAAGAACTATTCCCTATGGAAAATTGTAGGTTGACTTCTTTTCATTTAACTCTCCACTCTTAAAGTCAGTGTATTTCATTATATTAATAATTGTACTATTAATGATAATATTACTATATCAATTTCTGTGAAATCTATATGTGTTATCTATACAATCCCAGGGACTCCAAACTCATACTATCCCAGAGACTGTGAATTAGAACAGATGAGTTCACAGATACTCTGCTATAGGTAAAAGCCTAATAATAATAATGATAATAATATATATAACTAATGTGCTGTATTATTGTGTTATACAGAGAGAGATTCCAAAGACAACTTTGCTCAGTAAGGTTGACTACTGGAATTTTTATTGTGAGAGAGTGTGTGTGTGTGCATGTGTGTGTCTGCAGAGAATTGCGGAAGTGTGTTTATGGCATATCTGTCCCGTGTATGGACTGAGCCAGGACCAGTCCCTACAGAGCTTTGATTAAACTGAGTGACTGGAGTGAATTACTCTGTGAATGCAATCAGTAAATGGTGAATTGATTGCTTTAAGTTGTTTAAAATGATTAAGTGTTTCCAAATCTCTGCATGTATGGAATTTAAATCCTTCTGATTTCACATAGAAGTTAAATGATCATTTTATTGTTCTGGAAAATTGATTTGGAATCACAGAATCAGAACAGTTTTTGGAGGAAGAGACCTTCAAACTCATGAAATCCAATCTTTTCCTAGCCCTATCGGCACCAGGAAACCCTGTCCCCCAACATTACATCTGCCCTTCTCTTGAACACCTCCAGGGATGGTGACTCAACCTCCTCCTGGGCAGGCTGTTTCAGCAGCTGACAACCCTTTCAGGAAAGAATTTACTCCTAACATTCAACCTGAACGCCCCCTGGAGCAACTTAAGGCCATTTCCCCTTGTACTATCACTAGCCACTAAGGATAGCAGTCTGACCCCCACCTCTCTATAGCCTCCTTTCAAGTAGTAGTAGAGAGCAATAAGGTCTCTGTTTGGTCTCCTCTTCTCTGGGCTGAACAGCCCCAGCTCCCTCAGATGTTCCCCGTACAATGTCTTTTAATATTCTGCGGATTTTCTTTCAGTCTTAACAATTAGCAACTTTCAAAAGAATTAAGGAAATCATTGAGTGCTGTAGGAATCTGTTTTGCTTTAAACTGCTTCATTCGTACAACCTGGAGCGCCCATGGTTTAGTTATGGGCTGATAAATAATTGACATTTTGTTGGTGTCTGAGTGTTTACTTCAAGTAATAATAAAAGGGCATAAAAGAATTGTGCATCTCGCAGGTAAGATTCCCAGATATTATTCCAAAAAAAAAATTGTTCTCGTCAATAATACGCTAACCCAGGTTTCTGGAAGCTACTGCAGAAGCCTTGTTCAGCAGCTTTTCTGGCTGACTACTAGCAATTCACTTGACTTCTCTATTCCCAAATTCTTTGTAAACTAAAAAAAAATGCAAACAAACGTCAGAGCTCTTCACTCTCTCCCCTTAGTAATAAATACTTTGGCACTGAACTATGAGCTGAGGCCAACCCTCAAGTACTGGGGGCAGTTCTGGGCCCCTCAGTTCAAGAAAGAGATTGAGGGGCCGGGGCTGTTCTAGAGGAGCAATGAGGCTGGGAAAAGGGACTGGAGGGAAAGCCTGATGAGGAAAGGCTCAGGGAGCTGGGGGTGTTTAGCCTGGAGGAGATTCAGGGGGGACCTTCTCCCTCTCTACAACTCCCTGAAGGGAGGCTGTAGTCAGGTGGGGGTCAGGTTCTTCTCCCAGGCAACCAGCACCAGGAGGAGAGGGCAGGGCCTGAGGCTACCAGGGGAGGGTTAGGTTGGATGTTAGGAAGCCCTTCCTCAGGGAAAGGGTGACCAGAGCCTGGACTGGACTGCCCAGGGCAGTAGGAGAGTCCCCATCCCTGGAGGCGCTGAAGGACAGCCTGGCTGTGTCCTTTAGTGCCCTGGTGTGGCTGCTGTGGTGATGTTAGGTCCTAGGCTGGGCTGGATGAGCTCAGAGGGCTTTGCCAGCCTCAGTCAGTCTATGATTTTTTGACCAGTTCTTATTTTGAAATAGTGAATAGGAGATGTCTTTTTACTGACTGCTTTTTACCCAAAAAACGAAGTTTGTTTATAAAGTATCAATAGTTTCACGCAAGCACATCTTAAATAAAGTTCTTTGAGGAAATTCTGTATTAGGGTTTCAATTACAAAAGGAAACTTATGAAAATAAATGTTACAACGTATAAATGAAGGATAGAAGCATTTTTGTTTTGGGGGGGAAGGGAAAAGTCCTCCACTGAGTGTCATTGAAAGGAGCATTTATTGAAGTCATTCATGAGTTACCAATTCAAAGACATGAGAGAGGTTTTATCTTAGCTTTTGCAGAAACTCGAAATCCATTTTAAAATCTTTTTTTCTGGAAAAAAATTAGACATTTGTTCATGGAAGTTTTTCACAGTGAGGGTGGGAAGACACTGGAACAGGTTGCCCAGGGAGGTTGTGGATGCCCCTCCTCCCTGGAAGTGTTCAAGGTCAGATTGGATGGGGCCTTGAGCAACCTGGTCTAGAGGGGGGGTCCCTGCTCAGGGCAGGGGTGTTGGAACTAGATGGTCTTTGAGTCCCTTCCAACCTGAACCATTCTATGAATCAATGAATCTATATTTGACCAGATATAAAATCCCCTGAGAAGAGTGGGATTTTCCCTTTTGTCTTAGCATAGTCCATTTTCAGTGCTCAGTGATGTCCTGCTTCAAGCCCTCTGTGCCTGAAGTGTTCTGAATGTAGAGTTGTTACACGTCAGTATTAATCTTCCCTTTTTTCTTGTTTCTTCTTTACTTTTTGTATTTTCTTGGAAGGCGAAGGGTGCTGGCAATATCGGATGGGATTGAACATATTGGGAATCTCCGCTGGGAACTTGCACTGTGCCTCCTCGCTGCTTGGACTATCTGCTATTTTTGCATTTGGAAAGGAACGAAATCTACTGGAAAGGTGAGGTTGAAATTGTGTGAGCTGACTGTACTGTGGCTCTTTTGTGATTTCAGAACTGTGTGTTTATTTAAATCAGAAGGGTAGAATTTTGCATGCTGCTTGTATTGCTGTGAGTAGCTGTACTTGGGGGTCTAGAAATTGCAACAGTAAGAATCACTGAGTTCTATAAGCTGGAGCATAGAGAATTGGTAGTGTTTTGCATTGGTTCCTTCTTGCATTTTCTCTAGTTCTTTTAGATGAAGCTGGTAGCTTTGGGGCTTGGTTTTGTTAATTTAGCAGACTACTGGTGAATTCTCAAACCCTGAAATCCTTCCAGGGTTGTGTTGATTTCTTTGTGTGAATTTTGCCCTGCACTGCCAGGAGCTGTGTCACGTCCCAGTCGTTAAAAGAATGGAGTAATTTCGGGTTGATGGGTACACTTGGGGTTCAGTTAAGGAGATTTACATCATAAGCCCATATAAAAGTCAAAATTAACTGAAATTGTCAGATTCCGAACTCAGAAGGCACAGAAATCACTAAAGTTACTCAGGGAGCAGAGGAGAGAAAAGGGGAAAGGGAGAGAAGAAAGTTAAGGGGTCAGATCACCACTGAGAACTGAAGGCTTTGGCTCCCTCGTTACCTCACTCCTCAGGTCTGCGGATCTCTGGAGAAACTTCTTGGTTTCTCTGGCTGTCTTCTCTGTCAGTTTCAGCTTCATGGATGGCAGGGAGTAGTGTGGTGGTGGTGGTGACAGGTGATCCGTCCCTCTTTGCTCCCTCAGCTTCAGTTTTCAGTATCTCCAGCAGTCCTTATGTCTGTCTCTTGTTCTGGTTGCAGGCTGGGGAGGGCTGATGGGTCACCTGTCCTGTTTGAATCCCTCCTTTTATCCTGATTGCCAGGGATGTTTTTCTTCCTTTCCCAACAGTCTTGGAGGGTTTGTTCTTAGACAAATCACTGGCCAGTCAGTCCTTGAGAGAGACAGCAGCTCCTTGTGTTCTAAGTGCTTGAACAGAGTTTTGCAGATAGATGGGCAGAGCTGCAGGGCTGCCCACTGCACAGTGCCGATTTCTCCCTCCAGGTGCAGCCTCCCCTGCTCACAAGTAATCTTCTCTTTGCTTACAATGCTTTGAGTCATCTTGCTTGTTAATCAAAGTCTGACGAGCTGAAATGCTCAGCAGCTCAGGTAAATGACACCTTTAGAGGTATAAGCAACCTGCAATAAATGCAAATGCGAACAAACACCAATGGAGCACCACCGGCAGAACACGTGAAAACAAAAATTAGGGACAAAGAGCCAATTAGGGAAAAAAAGCAAAAGAAAAATATCTACTCATCTTGTAATTTTTTGCATCAACATCTTTCCAGAACCATAGGATCATTAGCACTACTTCAAGCCCACCATGGCTCGATGGAGTCCTTGCCCCTAGAGTAGTAGGAGATGTAGTTCTATGATTGATCAACTAAAGGGAGAGAGGAAAAGAGACATTGTTCTGGAGGGGAGTCAAAAGCAACCACTGGTTTCTCATCTCTAAGCCAAAGAACATAAGGAAAAAAATCAATTGGTAGATTGAAGTCTTTTGTGCCTTTAATTTTCAGTGGTTTGGAATTAGTTTGAAAGAGATATTGGATGTTCTTCCTTGTTTTAGGAGCCTACAGTTATAAATGGCATAAACTGTAGAGTGGTTTGATGTTTTGTTTTAATTTAGACAACACCAGAGGGAAATTGTTAGGCATTCTCGAGCACAGGCATCTTTCTTCTTATCAGAATTCTGGCTGGAACTATGCACTGAATGCTGACTGCCCACCGTGCTGCTCACTCTGCTGCTGCAGAGTCATCTTATGATTTGCTGTCACAGACTTACCCAGCCCTACTTTTACAGAAGTCTCTGCAGAAAGAATGCTGAGGAAGATTGTCTAGGGATGCAGATAAGCATGAATAGTTTAGAGGAAAAAGGGATAAAAAAAACCCCTAAAGATAAAAATACAGAGAAGCAAAGGTGATAGAAGAAGCTGACAAGACAGATGTCCATATGGCTTTGAAGGATGCACTCCAGGGATGTGCAGAAGTGGTCTGGAGTTATTTGAGGAGCTAGAGCTGGCAGCAAAGGAATGAAACTGAGCAAAATGTATTTTCTCATTTTCCATCAGAAGGAATGCCTGAAGATGGAGATCTGTTCTAGCATAGCATGATGTGACCCCAGGGTGGCGAGAAAAGCAAGCACTGTGCATGCACATACATGTGTGAGTGAGCAAGGTGGTGCCAAACTGCACTGAGCTGCAGAAGAGCTGTGGTGGGGATCAGCTGCTGATAGAGGAGAGGCTCTCGTCATTTTGGAAAGAATAGATTTTCCATTTCCATGCTTTACAGTCAGGTTTGATTGTTGCTCATACACACACAACATGAGAGTCCTTCAGCTTGCACCATTTCCCTAGAAAGAGCTCCTGCTTTTTGGAAGTCATTCAGGTAAAACTGAACTGTTTGACCCTTTTTAACCCTTTTTTCTTGTTTTTTTCTTTGTTTCTTTTTGTTTCAGTTTGCTTTTTTTTCCTGTTTCTTTTTCCTTTTTTTCCTATTTTTGTTGGTTTTTTCCTTAGGTTTCTTATTTTTTATTAATTTTTTTCTTTTTCTTTTTTACTGGCTAGTTTAGCTAAAATCTCAGCTTTCTGGTATTCAATTTTTACTTCAGTGTGATTTTGATAACCACCATTCTGATCAGGTTAGGCGAAAAAGCCTGGCAAATTGTTGTTCTTATCCAGTTGCAATGGGATGTATTTTCAACTAAGCAGAAACAATAACACTCTTGCAATAGAAACACTAAGAAAATGGAATTAATGGCCAGTACTCAGCTTTATAGGTCTCAAGCTTAGAAAGCTTAGATCAAGGTCTTGTTAGAAGCAGACTCATTGTGCATTTACACTGTTTAGATTAGTTTGCCACAAGCAACAGTTGTGTGCCAATACTGATGATTTCCTTCTTTGTTTCTGTTCCTCTAACTGGTAAGAAATCTCTTGAACAGCTTGAGTGTGTGTCATTGCATTTGTTCTCTGGTGATAGTTCTTCCTTTTTTGTCCAGAAGTTCACTTTTAAAATGTGTTTAAGAACTTGAATATTCCTGTACTTGCCACTTCTTTTAGCCAAAGGCACTGCAATTTGGTGCCATCTCAGTACGTTCCAGGGGAGCTAAGCAGAGATGCAGCAGTGAGGTGGTGTGGATGCTGCAAAGGAATGAAATGATCTGAAATACAGATGCCAGAGCAGTGTTCTGTACTGCAGTTTCCATTTGTGATATACTGGCATTTCCGAAGTTCATCTTCAAGTACTTGCAGTGATGATCCTTCATGCTAGGTGGAATCTATTATGTGCTCATTGCCCCAGAACATTTCAAACTGACATTTTGATTTTTAGCTGAATATTCCAAGTGTTTTCAGGCTGGCCTGTTGATTTGTTCTGTACTGGATTGAATAATTTCAGTGAAATAACATGGTTATTCAAAGCAGGAAACTTCACGGTTTATCACCTTTGGAAATATTTTTTACTGGAATGATCTCATGCTGTAAACTTTGGGACACTAGACATTCATAATTTATTTTTCCTAAGATGGAAGTCATGTTTACCTCTTTTTTTTGTTTATGTGAGATGATGGGATCACTCCTCTGAGCTCATAGTAACTCCTCGCTTGTAGCACTTGTAGCTTTGACACTCAGAGACGAGTCCCAGGGGCAGTGATTGCAGCCCATGGTGACTGTGGATTTCTGGGTGGCAGCTAAAGCAAAGCTCAGAGCCCCAGATTTCTGCTGCCAGTTGAGAGGCCTCCTAGGAAGGTGTCTGTAGGACAGGGCAGCTAGAGAAAGGAAACAGGGGAAAACGGAGGAGCAGGGTGAGAGAGAGAGAGAGACATATCCTCTTCACACAGCTGTGCTCTGTAAAATATTCAAGAGGCTGGTTTGCTCTTTTCCTCTTTTTCCTCTGCATCCTATAGAATTGTGAATAAAACCTCCACACTTTAAAATCCCTCAGAAGAGAACACAGTTGCTCTTCACCTACTGTTACCACAGAACTCATCTACTCAGTAGATGAATATTTCATTTGTTAAGGTATTAAATATATTTAATTCAACATAAAGCTTAATTCCAAAGGAAGGGTTTGGTGATGCTGTTGAAAAGATGTGTCAAACTTCCCTGTTACTGTTCTTGAAAGTTATTGCTTTCTCACAAAACAGTTTTCTATCCATCCGATGTCTAATACCAATGCTCAGCTGGTTGTGGCAGCTTTCAGGAGAAGCATATTTGTTCTCGTCATTAATTATTCAGCTCAAGACCTGAAGTGATTTGCATGCTGATGTTCATATTGAAAATGTTGCATATGGACAAAATGCAGGGTGTTTGAACAAGAACCTCTGAGTCAAAAGAAGGAAGACAGGACAATGCACTATTCCTGTGCTGTTTGCAGCTTGCTGGGCTTGATAAAAAAATAGAATCCTAGAACCATTATGTATGGAAAGAACCTCCAGGATCATTAAGTCCAACCTTCATGCCAACATCTTCCTAAAGCACGGCCTCAAGTGCTCATTTTTTAAACCCCTCCAGGGATGGTGACTCCACCACCTTCCTGGACAGCCTGTTCCAGCACCCAGCCACTCTCTCAGGAAAGAACTTCTTCCCAATGTCCAACCTAAACCTCCCCTGATGCAACTTGAGGCCATTTCCTCTTGTCCTTCTTAGGCAGAAGTATTTCCAGTGGCTACCTTCAAATGCTTCCAAAGACACAGAAGGCTGAAAACAGTTAATTTTCTGTACCTTTAGGGTAGCATTCTTGACTCTGATCATTAGGGCTTGGTTTAGAATCTAATTTTTCCAGTATTTTCTGAGTATTTCAGTAGTGTGCATACCCACGTAGCTCTGATTCTTACTAATTTTCCATATTCATGTAACATTTACAAAATGTTCAAGTACCAGGAAACCTCTTCTTTTTTGGAGCTTGACTCTCCGTTTGTCCCTTGGACTAAATTATCTTGTGCTTTACTTTGGGAACAGGGCACGAGAACTTCCTCATCCATTTTATTTAAGTTGCTTGCCAAAGGAAGTAATTCTCATGTTTTCCTCTTCTTCTGTTTCTATTATTGTTATTGTTATTATTGAGGCTGGCAAAGCCCTCTGAGCTCATCCAGCCCAGCCCAGGACCTAAGATCACCACATCAGCTACACCAGGGCACTAAGGGCCACAGCCAGACTGTCCTTCAACACCTCCAGGGATGAGGACTCCACCACTGCCCTGGGCAGTTCATTCCAGGCTCTGATCACCCTTTCCCTGAGGAAGGGCTTCCTGACATCCAACCTAACCCTCCTCTGGTAGCCTCAGGCCCTGCCCTCTCCTCCTGGTGCTGGTTGCCTGGGAGAAGAGCTCAACCCCCACCTGATTACAACCTCCCCTTCAGGTTGTTGTAAAGAGGGACAAAGTCTACCCTGAGTCTCCTCTTCTCCAGACTAAACACCCCCAGGTCCCTCAGCCTGTCCTCATCAGCCTTTCCCTCCAGTCCTTTCCCCAGCCTCGTTGCTCCTCTGGACCAACTCTAGCCCGTCAATTTCTTTCTTGATGGGAGGGGCCCAGAACTGCCCCCAGTACAGTACTCTCCTCCTCGAGGGGAGGCCTCCTCAGTGCCCAGTACAGGGGGAGAATTGCATTCCTTGCCCTGCTGGCCATACTATTGCTGATACAAGCCAGGATGCCATTTTCAGATACTGATTGCTCCTCTGAGCTCATAGTGACTCCTCTCATTTTGAAGTGAGGTGGCTGGTAGATTTAGAGTTATACAAAGAGGCTACAATAGTCTCCCTAACCAGTCCTTTCCTTCTCTGTTCAAGTATTATACTTCTTGACTGCATCAACACACTCTGTCTGGTGCTGATGTTGTTAGTCTGGAGCACTGTCAGAATTTATAGGATCACAGGCAGGTCAAGAAGTCTCTTGGTTAAACGTGATCAACTCAGAACAATTTTCTTAGTGCTTTGACTGGCTGCAACTTAAACCCTTCAAGGACAACGATTTCTCATGCCTTGGGCCAACCCATTTTAAGGCTTAATTGTCCTCACAATAGGAATCGCTTATTATCTCTTTCCTACGTGTCCGTGCCAATGTTTAATTTTGTTACTTGACTATATCCACTCCTGATTAAAAGACATACTTGAATCATCCGTGTTCCTATGGAACAACGCTTTGAGTGCCTGCAATTATCCCTGCCCACAAAAGGACTTTGAAAATAATTCCACAGTAATAAGCAAAGGTAAAAGCTGGGTTATTTTTTATTCTTGAGCCTGTCTCTCCTAGTCATCACTGGCCTGTTCCTGAAGGGGAGTGGCAGCTGAGCAGCCTGCACTATGTCACACAGCCATAGGTGTCCCAAGGGTACCTTCTGTGGTAGCAAAGCAGTGGTGTTGTGTGGGTCCTTATCTGCATCCCACCTGGGTCACCACCAGTGTCATGAGTCAGAGACCCCAACTCTATTTCAACCAAGAGCTTTTAACTAAAACATCAGACACAGAGGGAGGGTTTAACAAACTCACTAACACATCTGCAGGCAGTGAAACAACTGACTCAGTTTGGGGAGGAAAGGCACCAGGACATTTTAATTCACTCCCCCATCCACATGTCAGAAAAAAACCCCACACAAGACACAGACACAGACACAGGGGGTTTTGTCACACACACTGAACTGAGATAAAAATGTCTGAAACATCTTCATTAACTTCATTACAGACAGTTCCTGCTTCTCTCTAAATCAAGGTGGTCATGTGAGTTCAGTCTTGATCCTCATTAATCTGCAAGGTTCAGAACTCTCACAGTGTCTCCAGGTCCAGGGAATCTTCCCACTGGCCATCAATGTTCTTCACCTTGAGGAGTGATAACACTCT
>VZRI01012872.1:35681-101697 GCA_013397515.1 Upupa epops
CAGCTCCCAACAGTCCAAGACGGAGAGAAGCGAAGAAGGTGGAAGACACAAGGCGGGGGGAGGGGGGGAGGGAGGGGAATGGAACAGAAACATTTAAACTTTTTAAACTTGGCCTTCTCTGCAGAAAACACACCAATTCTCACAGTTTCAAGGCTAACACCTTCTAAACTAAGGGTTTCGCTACAAAAAGCAGACAACAGAGTTAAGTTTATGTTCCTCACCAATCTCTGTTTCGATTTGCAGTACACTCCTGCATGTTCTCTGCAACCTGAGTGGCATGAGCTAGATGTCAGATGTTAGGGTTACTTGGTTGGTTTTAGGTTGGACTGGCTGATCTTTAATGTCTTTTCCAGCCTCATCAGTACTGTGATAATAGAAGTAAAATCAGACTGTGATAACCTTTTCCATAAGGAAATTTGAGTGACAGCAGTGTATGTAATTATTTCTGATGCAGTTTATCTGGATGACCCTAATGGGAAAAATACCTGGAGAGCTGGAGAAAAACAGATTTTGCTCTGGAAATATTTAGTAAACAAACAAAAATTAATGTCTCTTGTAAAATTAGGTCAGGTTTTGTCTTTTCATGAGGAAACACAGTCAGCATTTTCCGTTAGGGAAAATAAGACTGGAAGGAAAAACTGATGAGGAGAGGCTGAGGGAGCTGGGGGAATCCAGCCTGGAGAATAGGAGATTCAGGAGTACTCCCTCTCTACAACCCCCGGAAGGTTGGTTGTAGTCAGATGGTGGTCAGGCTCTTCTCCCAGGAAACCAGTGCCAGGACAAGAGGGCAGGGCCTGAAGCTGCCAGGGGAGGGATGTTAGGAGTTGGATGTTAGGAAAGGGTGATCTGAGCCTGGACAGGACTGCCCAGGGCAGTGGTGGAGTCCCCATGCCTGGTGGTGTTGAAGGACAGCCTGGCTGTGGCCCTGAGTGCCCTGGTGTGGGTGATGATGTTAGGTCCTGGGCTGGGCTGGATGAATTCAAGAGTGATTTTCAAGAATTCTCTGATTCTGTTAAAGGATTTTTGTGTTGTTTTGAATATGTTAGTCCTTGTGGGACACACATAAGAACAAGACTCAAAGTTTTGGTGTCTTTTTGAATGAATTTCCATTACTATAATGAAGATATATTCTTTAGTTGGAGCCAAGTCTGAAGGGTTCTTCCACCCTGTTTTGTTCTTTCACATTAGGTGCTGGCTAATGTATTCTGAGAAATCCTAGTGTTTCATGACCATCTGGAGCAGGGACAAATGGCATAAGAGTCTATTCCACAGATTTTTCTGAAACTAGTTTATGTATCAAAGACAGGCTTCAGTCTGTCTGATCGGGTACTGTTCTGACTTCTGAGCTTTTTCAACATTTTTGTTGAGTTTCTGAAGTTCAGCATCATCCTCTACCCTTGGTACCCTTAAGAGAAGGAGAGACTGATAAAAATAGAGGGTAATGCTGAAAGGTGAGGTCAAGGATGTTCGCAAGAGAGCATCAGAAAGCATCTACTCTTTCACATGACCGTGTTCTGCTTTAGAAGATGAGCAGGATCTGTCAGTTTGATTTTTGTGTTTTTTGCAGAAAAGTTTAAAGTTTGAGTTTAAAAAGTTGAAAAGCATCTGCCCTCCCCCCCCCCGCTACCCCGTTGGTGACTTCCACCTTTTTCACATGTATCTTGTGTGGTTTTTGGTCTCTGATGTGGAGTGGGGGAAGTGAATTAAAATGTCTTGGTGCCTTTCTTCTCCAAGCTGATGCCCGCAGATGTGTCAGTGGGTTTGTTCAGCTCTCCTTTGTGTCTGATGCTTTAGCTAAAAGCTCTTGGCTAAAATATAGTTGAGGTGTCACAACATTAGTGGTGACTTAGGTGGGATGTGTGGGGCTGCAGATGAGGACTCAATACTACAACACCACTACTATGACACTACACTACTGAGCAACCTAGAGGAGCAGACACAGAGGAAAGAGGCAGCATTCCCTGTGAAAAGCTGTGGATGTTGCTCAAACAAATTGGCTTGGATTTTCAGAACTTTGAAAATGTTTTGCACACTGTCTCCTTGAGCTTTTCCTTGAAAACAGGGTTCTGTTTATCACTTGCCATCCCCTTTCACTCTAGGTACCCACTTCCATATGGGAAACAATGCTGAAAGGTAATGCTGTGCTCACATCTGCTCTAGTGCTGTGTAAGAAAAAGCACTGATAGAGCTACTCTCTCTACATAAACAGGAGCCAACAAAGACTCTTGATTAAGTATTCCTGCAAGGCAAAGGCTAAAATAATAACTAACAGTAACACAGTGTCTCCTTATGAAACATTTATGACTTTTCCCCTGTTTTAGCCTTGTATTTTGCAGTGCATCACTAATAAGGATAACTCCAAACTTTCTGCAGAAAACACACAGATTAAACCTGTTCCGCTTAGTTTTTGAAGCCATAATATTTGGTGAAGGAAGTAAGTTGCTATTTGATGTCGTCATGGAACAGCTACTTAGAACTTTAGGAACTGAAAGCTTTTCCCCTTCTTTCCAAGCCTTAAATTTTTGCAAATTGCCTGCTAAGGCGACAGCCTGTTGGAATGTATCCCCATGGCAAAAGAGCTCCTCTTATCCTAGATAGGGCCATCAGACAGGTCTCGAAAGGAGGCCTCTCTGTAGCTCTTGCTCATCCTGCACCCTGTACAAAACCAGGTTCCTCTCGCCAGAGCTTGCATGAAGGTCTGGTCTTCTCCTGGGGTAGACTGCAGGGCTCTCAGTTCGAATTGAGCTTTAGTGTCTTGGACTAGCTTATTGGCAGACATCAGTAGTGGTGTTATTTCTGATTGGGGGGTGTTTTGTATTAAGCCAATTTTACAGCTCTTTTATAGCAGTCCATCTCTGGTTTGGACAGTGTTGTCTTCTAACAGGGACAGGGACCCAAACAAAGGAAAAGAACTGGACAGAGTACATTGATCTGGTTGAAAATAGCAGCAGGAAGGTAACTTGGTACTCATGCACAAAAGAGGTGGAAAACCTGCTGGGATTAGAATGTTCTTTCTTTTTTCTGAGCTGGTTACTAGCAAGACCCAGCAAGGTATCTGGTCTGCTTGAAGACCCCAAATTGAGAGACAGACTCTTCATACCTTTCACCTATCAGTTTCTGTGCCCTGCTATCAGGAGTTAAGCCTTGCTTGCCAGCAGTTAAGACTCAGTCACTAGTCCCAAAGAAAATGTATTTCTCAATAGCAGGCTATATAAAGACCTTAATAGATTCAATGAAGTAGAAAGAAAGAGTAAAAGGACAGAAGAGGGAAAAATAAGAGAAAAGATGTGTGGAAGAAAGAAAAAAAAACAAAACTGGAGCCCATTGTAGGAACCCAGGAAAAGGAACTAGGCAGCAAGGATTGTATCTCCTGAAGTGTCTTTTGTTTTAGCCTAAAGTAGGAGCAAAGAATAGCCCTTCATGGCCAGGCTTTAGCACTCTGTCCAAGACTGATCTCTGTATTCAAAGGGGGAAAGTAGAACATTCATGAGATGCATGCAGAGTTCCTGCTACCCGCCTCCTCTGTGTGAGGGTTTCAAGCAGCTCCTGTGATTTCTTTTTCCTTTTCTCCCTCTGCTATGCACTGAGCATTTAAGGACACCTTGGATTTGGTAGAAAAGGCAATTTTTGTGCCTCTTTCTATGGTTTTCCTCAACTGTTTTTGTTTGTCAGCTGGGAAAGTATCAAGTAGTAAACTTAAATCTGAATCGTTTCTTCATGATTTCATTCCTTCCCAGCTGCACCATAACAGCAGAGAATCCACTTTTATCAAGCTTCTTTAGACTGGATCTAAACCCTGGTCCACAACCTAAGCAAGTAGGAAGTGCATTTAAGAGCACAGGCTGCTACAAGTATCCTTGGGCAGAGAAATCAGCTGAACGTATGACAGAATGGGACAGAGGACGTGAGGCCAGCTGTGATACTTGCAGCAGTAAGGTGAAATCTGCTGAAAAAATGGAAGGTGAGAGCAAAAGCCACAGAAGATGGAGAAGAGGAGATTGATGGAAGATCTTACTGCTCTCTGCAGCTACTTGAAAGGAAGTTGTAGAGAGGAGGGAGTCTGTCCTCCCTACTGGTCAGTGATAGGATGAGGGGAAATGCCCTTAAGCTGCACCAGGGGAGGTTCAGGTTGGATGTCAGGAGGAATTCCTTTCCTGAAAGGGTTGTCAAGCACTGGAACAGCCTGCTCACGGTGGGGGTTGAGTCACGGTATGTGGAGGTGTTGAAGAGGAGGATCGATGTTGTGTTGGGGGACAGGGTTTAGTGGTGCTGATAGGGCTAGGAAAAGGTTGGACTCTGTGATCCTGGAGGTCTCTTTCCGCTGAAACTGCTCTATGATTCTATGAGCACTGAGACATCTCTATAGGAGAAATGCAGTGATTGGCCAAAGGTAACATATACATCTTATTTTTTTCCCGTGGAGGTTACCAGGCACTTTTAATTCATTATCAACAACGAATACACTAACCCCCCTGCCTGAGGTGGCAGTGTAACTGCTGAGGTTTGGTGAAGCTGCTTTACAAAGTTATTTGTGTGTGCAGAAAGTGATGCTGTTGTTGAACCTTCATTCGTGTATTGGAAACACTACTTGGAATCACAGAATCATTTAGCTTGGAAAAGACTTTTAAGATCATTGAGTGTTAAGATCTTCTGTCTGATCTTCAACTGCAGAAAATCTTATGTCTCTTACCATCTTTAATAGAATTGTTTAGGTTGGATCACCAAGTATAGCCATTGCCCTGCTGTCCCAAGGCCACTCCTAGACCGTGTCCCTAAGCTCCAGATCTCCATGACTTTGAAACACATCCAGGGATGGTGATTCACCTTCACACACACACCCCCCCCCCAGCAGTCTGCTCTGACTTTGCACCTTTTCTTCAGCAAGAGCACACAAGGTATCTCCTTAGTCTCAATTCAAATACAGAAACATGAGAGCTGGTATCCACCTACAGCACTGACTCTCTTAGTGGTGCCTCATTTCATGTTTCCAAAGCTGAAGCAGAATAGATCAAATCCCTGAGCATCACTGGTGGTTTGCTCTCATCTACTGCTCATCTGTACAGCCTCAAGATTGACATGTTCATCTCAGTGTGCAGAGCAGTTTATGGTTAACATCCCTGTGGCACTCCAGGTAAAGGTATTACATCAAACTCCTGCTGGGGGAAGGCAGTCTCTTTAGTTTCTGTTTGGTTTGTGCCAGAGTTCTGGCTTTATCTGCCATGTAAAGATGTCTTTGTAGTGAGTTTGTTGACAAGGCTGCTCCTGTGAGATTTACAAACTCCAGCCCTGTGTACCACCCCGTGGCAGCTAACATGGACTCAATCCAAACTTGGGCTTAAGAATGAGAACGCTTAGGGAAATAAATGGCTGCACAGGCAACAAAGGCAGCTCTGGGCGGCAGCTGGTGTTGTGTTGGTGACTAAAACACATCCCCGAGGAGAGAGTTGGCTGCTGTGTATTTGCTATTCACTTCTTCTGCTGGGCAGTTGAAAAATGTGTGCAGTTATAAAGGGAAAAACAAGCTCAAAACATCCAGTATAGACTGGGTTGTGTCACTTGCAGAATGTGTAAAGCACTGCTGCACAGTCTGATGTGAAGAGTTAACAGCTGGAATTATTTCCTGTGTTTCCAAAGGGTATCAGAGGTAGCTGACTGCAGCTCGAGTCAGTATTTTTGTGGTTTGGTTTGTCTGTCACTTGTTCCTGAAGCTCCTGTCTGAGGTTAGAACCTCCATCCACACATCAGTGGATGAACACAGTGAGATGCCTCTGTTCCCCAAAAACTTGTGGGTGTGGTTGGAAGGGATGGAAGGAAAGCGGAGAGATAGAGCATTTGCCTCAGACAGAAAAGTCAGTCCGTGGCAGTGACACACCCTGCAGTCACAGTGTCTTCCAGCCCAATGTCTTTATCCTCTGATTCTTCTCATTTTCCCTGTGCATCATGTCACCTCCTCTCCTTAGGCTGAAATGCACCTGAAAAACACAAATAGTAGGGCACTTTTGAACTGGTGTCCTGCAGGCAGCCTTTAGGAGATGTAGGAACTGGATGTGGAGGCTGTTGAGCAGGGCAGTTCCAGCTGTAAGCCTTTAGGCAACATAAATACATGACTAACTGCATTCTAATAGAGGTAGTAGCCACAGGGAGTGGAAAAGTGGAGAATTAGGATCTGGGTTATAAAGATACCAGTCACTTTAGGTGGTGAGGCTTTTTATTATGTGTCTGTCATACTTATTTTAGATAATAAGCAGCTTGTATAGCAAAAGCTGTCAGCGTGGTGATGAGGATCTGTACTCCTCACTCGATGACAGATATTTGTCTGTTGTCTTGTGGGCAGATGAACAGAAACCTCTGTCAATAACAAACTGCAGGCTCTTTATTATCCCATAAATCTCCTACATCCCCCAATAGAACCAAATACTGGTTTCAGTAGGAAGGGACCTTTGAAGGTCCTTTAGTCCAATGGACGTGACACTTCCACGATTACAGAAATAATCAGAAGGAAGAGGCAGGAGTGTGCTCTAGGGATGTCTTTTTTGCCTGCTTGTAATCACAGATCAATTTTTTCCCTGCATCTGCTGCACAAGGTCAAACACTGCTGCAGTACTCTCAGAAAGCTGTGCAGAATTGACTGATCTTTTGTTTAGAGATGGTCACTAACTGCTAGAGCGCATTTAAGAGTGACACTACATGCCCAAGGGAAGCAGGTTTTGGTGCTGAGTTCTAGGGTGATTCCTAATTCCTGTTTTGCTGGTGTTTGATGGATTTGTTATTTGCAATTATTTCAAATCTCTCATGTAGCCATGCACTTATTTGATGCCAACCTTGCAAGTTCAGTAAGGTCAAGTTTGAAGTCCTGCACCTGGGTTGGGTCAATCCCAAGTATAGATGCAGTCTGGGTACAGAACAGATTGGAAGCAGCCCTGAGGAGGACTTGAGCCTGTTGGTTGATGAGAGGCTCCACGTGTAGTGTGCGCTTGGAGCCCAAAAAGACAACCATGTCCTGGCTGCATCAAAAGGAGTTGGGAACAGCAGGGTCAAGGGATGGAATTTTCTCCCTCTACTGTGCCCTGGTGAGGCCCCACCTGGAGTCCTGCGTCCAGCTCTGGAACCCACAAAAAGGACATGGACCTGATGGAGTGAGTCCAGAGGAGGCTACAAAGATGATCAGGGGGCTGGATCCTTTCTGTTACAAGGACAGGCTGAGGGTCTTGGGGTTGTTTAGCCTGGAGAAGAGAAGACTCCGGGGGGGAACCTGATAGCAACATTCCAGTACCTGAAGGGGCTACGGGAAAGCTGGAGAAAGGCTTTTTACAAGGATCTGCAGTGAAAGGACAAGGGGTATTGGCCTGAAACCGAGAGTCAATTTAGATTGAATATTAAGATGATGTTCACTGTGAGGGTGCTGAGCCACTGAAACAGGTTGCCCAAAGAAGTTGTGGTTGCCCCATCTCTGGCAGTGTTCAAGGCCAGATTGGAGTCTGGGCAACCTGGTCTGGTGAAAGGTGTTGCTTCCCATGGTAGGGGGTTGGAACTAGATGATCTTCAAGGTCCCTTCTGGACCAAACCATTTTATGAATCTATGACTTCATACTTGGTTCTCAACTCCTTCCCAGCTGAGGCCTTTGTGCAGGTACATTGGTCTCTGCTGACTGGCATCTTTTAGCTTTTCTGGCTCCCTGAAGAAGGGGAATTTGTAGCCAGTACCCTCACCTACCAATCCTTTTGTAGGCAGCATCATATCCACTTTCCAGACTGCATGGGATCACCTTAATGGTGACGTGCATTTGGGAGTGAAGGCATGTGAATTGCAGGTGTATTTGAGGGTTTTGGCTTTTTAAACATTTTTGAAGCCAAATTCCAGGGTTTCTGTATACAGGAAGCTAATACCAGTGTCTGGCTTGTTTTGGCAATCATTCAGAAGTCTGAAAATCCTGGAAGGTTCTAAAAAGGAGCAGCTTTGATTCAGAAATCTTGAACTTTTCAAAGACCTTTTAAAAATGAGAGCACCCTTCCGTTGATTAATGAGCTCTAATTTATATTTTAAATTCTTCCTGATTGATTTTTTAAAGTTGACTTTTCCTTGATTAAACAGCAGCCTTTAATTCAGAGATATTTGTGGCTCTGCACATTTGCTACTTGGTGGGACCTCCACATAAACGCTTTTGCCTGTGGTGATGAGGTTAGCCAAGATGCTGAAGTTTGCTTCTTCTCTTCCAGTCCTCTTCTCCCTGCCCACAATCACAGCCTAGGTCTTCCTCTTTGCGCACCAGTTCTACCAGGTAGATTCAGCTGTGCTCTGAGATACCTGCCTTGGCATCTCTCAGACCACATTTATGAGCATTTCTTTTTTGTTTCTCTTGGTAGTTTGACAAATTAAGATTTTGGGGCAGCAGTAGCCATTAAATTAGGGAATTCTTACCCAAATCTAACTTTGCATTGCCTCTACACAGTATATTTTTTTCTAAGAACAAGGCCCATCAACCTTCAAAATAACCAACAAGCCTGAAGAGTAATTTTAGCAAAAATAAGACAGATCTTGATTTCAGTGGTCCTGAGCAATCTGGAAACAAAAGCAGCTGTGGTAATTAACTGGGAAATAATTTCATGTTAACACATATTTAGGAAGCTTGATGTTGCTTCAGGAATATTTATGGGGAGCAACAGCTTGTCTGCAAAGTTTGCTGCTTATAGTTGTGAGCTGCTGCAGTGAGTTGATATTGGCTGCCTTTGGTACTTCATCACTTCACACTTTTATCTCTAGTCCTGCATTATGAAAAAAGAACTTTTTCACTTCTTGTTAACATTGAAACAAAGCTGATCAGTAATGACTTGGGCTTGCTAAAACATTTCTAGGGCAAGAGAGATCTCCCTTACACTTGTTTAGTGAAAAGCCTAAACAGAATGGAAAAGAATGTAATTTATTTGGTGTTGACTAAAAAAATCATATAGCCATGGAATCATAGACTGTCCCGGGATCGAAGGGACCTCCAGATGTCCTCTAGTCTAATCTCCCTGCAGTGAGCAGGGTTATCCTCAATTAAGCATTGTCTGGAGCCTTGCCCATCCTCCCCTTGAATGTCTTCAAGGATGGGGCCTTAATTCCCTCCTTGTTGCAGTGCTCAACCCTTCTCCTGCTAATGAACTATTTTTGAGCTCATTATGCCTTCCCAATGGATTTTTCCACTTTGATGCTTATTCTCAGCACTCAAAAATCATTATATTTTCTTACCTGTTGGTTTCTGAACTTCTTTCTACTGCAAGTTCAACTGCACCCACACATGGAAACCATGTTGTTAAGCAGTCTGGATGAAGACTGTTCCCAGCAAGAGGATAAACAACCACCACAAACAGAAGGTGATGCTGAAGAAACCTGTAGAACACACTGAGAAAATAGAGAAAAACAGCCATTTTGCTGATTCTACCTTATTCTCCCCATTCATCTATCATGTAAATCCACTAATCTGAGAGTCTGGGGGAGTTTGGGGTTAGTTTCTTTTTCTGCATAGGAAATTTTAGCTTTAAAATGTAGGCAGATCTAGATTTTTTCCTTCCCCTTTTGACATACTTTAAAAACCAACCTGTGAATCAGCTGTCATCCCTTTATGCTGTTTTTTAAACCGCTTTCCTTAGAAATTCAATTTGTGTGGAAAATACGCCTTTTCAGTTGCCATTTGTACATCTGCAGGTTCTATGGTGTTGTAGCAGCAAAAGGCTCTCTTTCACAGAGTGCTGTATGAGAAATTTCGCAGTGTTACATCATGGCTGAAAACCAGAAAATGCTACATTTGTACAAGGAGTATCATCCGCTCTTCACATCTGGAAATTAGAACTTGGGAAACTGGAAAGTGTTAGTCGAGCCAAGATGTTTGAGTTAGTTGTGACGTGGTGACATTATGAGGATGATCGGGGGCTGAGGCACCTCTGCTATGGGGACAGGCTGAGGGAGCTGGGGTTGTTCAGCCTGAAGAAGAGAAAGATTCAGGGGGACACCTGATAGTGACCTTCCAGTACCTGAAGGGGTTACAGGATAGCTGGAGAAAGGTTTTTAACAAGGATCTGCAGTGATAGGATAAAGGACAATGACCTGAGACTGAAAGAGGGCAGATTTAGATTGGGTATTAGGATGAAGTTCTTCACCATGATGGTGCTGAGGCCCTGGAACAGGTTGCCCAGTGAGGTTATGGCTGCTGCATTCCTGGAAGTGTTCAAGAGGCTCTGGTCAACCTGGTCTGGTGAGAGGTGTTGCTGCTCATGACAGTGGATTGGAACTGGGTGATCTTCATGGTCCCTTCCAGCCTAAATGATTCTATGATTCTATGGTGATTTCTTTTGTAAAAGATTCCAATAGGAATCCATCTCGAATTGGTCAGACCTGTATGTGTCTGTGAAGACCCTAGAACTGCCAGATTTTCTCCCTGAAGCCAAGTTTGTACCTATGCAACATACTTGAAGGCACTTAGGTGTGAAGAGGTGCAAACTGGCAGCTAGCTCAGTCCCCAAGACCTTCATCATGCTTAGAGATCTTTGTAAGTAACTTCCAGTGATAGTCTCTTCGGGGTTTGTATTTAAAGTTCCACAAGTTGCAACTTCACTTTATTCTAACACTTTGGTACTCAGAACTCATGGCACTCAGATTCATAGGTCACAGAATGGTTCAGGTTGGAAGGGACCTTAAAGATCATCCAGTTTCAATCCCCCTGCCATGAGCAGGGACACCCCCCACTAGACCAGGTTGCTCAAGGCCCCAGCCAATCTGGCTTTGAACACTTCCAGGGAGGGGGCAGCCACAATCTCCCTGGGCAACCTGTGCCAGTGTCTCGCCTCTCTCATGGTGAAGAACTTCCTTCTGACTTCCAGGCTAAACCTCCCCTCTTCCAGCTTGAAACCATTACATACTATAAACCCTTGTGAACAACCCTTCCCCAGCTTTCCTGTAGCCCCCTTCAGGTACTAGAAGGCCACTCTAAGATCTGCCTGGAGTCTCCTTTTCTCCAGGCTGAACAGCCCCAACTCTCTCAGCCTGTCCCCATAGGAGAGGTGCTCCAGCACTCCAGTCATCCTCGTGGCCCTCCTGTGGACACATTCCAACAGTTCAACTCAGTGAACTCTACTGTTTGATCCTAATCCCCTGTGTTAAACACCTCTCAATCTGCTTAAGAGGTCTTAGGCGTTCCAGCAGGTGCTGCTCCATGTGCTTATAGATATTTGTAGATGACTTTCAGCTGCACTGCAACAGAATTTGATGCAAAAATGAGCACACCAGAAACGTTGAGTTTGTTTCCAACTGCCTAAACACTGGCACTGTTCTGACAAGGCTTTAAAAAAAGCATTTTGAGCATTGGAATGCAAATTAGCATTCAAAGCAATTAAAGTCAATTAAAACAGGATGCAGTGTAATTAGAAGCAGTTGTGTTCGCATTTATATTCCAAGAGGTTCAATGTGTTTGAAAGAAAAGAAAACAATTCAGGAAAACTTTTAATGCCGACAGACGCAGCAATGATACTAATAAAGACATTGGATTTCTAAAATGCCCCGCCTGCCCTCACCTCAGGAGCTCTTGGGAAGTGAAATAAAATGAGCAACTGGAGGGCACTGGATGCCATGGAATTAAGTGGCTCAACATATCGGGAGTGGTGGATGCCACCTACTAGTGGTGGTCCTGTCTTCCTGCTGTGAACATGGGATATGGTGCCTGCTGCAGGACAAGAGGAGCTTGCAACCTGGTTAGCTGTGTGAGCTCTGACGTGGGGAGATTGTCACTGTCAGCCTTGCCACTGTTGAGTTAATGGTTGGACTCAATAATCTTAAAGGTCTTCTCCAACCTAAACAGTTCTGTGATTCTGAGTAATTCTGTGACAGTCAGCCACTCCAGTTGGCTCAGGAAGGCTGTGTCTTTTCCACACAGGCTTCACTAATATCTCTTTCATTATGGTCCTGGGAATCTGCACTGGTATTTATTGCCAAAAATACTCAGTTGCACTCTGTCAATGTCCTCCTTCTGTGTGGTAACCAGAAAAGGAGAGTCCTCACTTGTATAAAGCTGAGGCACAATCAGCCATGTGATAAAAGAATACACTAGAGCTTGTGGCTCTACTAGCCTAGAGATTGTGATTCTAGTACTCTAGAGGTTGTGATTCTAGTGCAAAAGAGGTTGTGGCTCTAGTGTTCTAGAGGCTGTGGTTCCTCGTACTCAAGAGGTTATGATTCTAGTGCTTAAAGCAGTGGTGGGATGCACAGGATAAGGAGATGCAAACCTGCATAGTTAATTATAGAATTGCCTGGGTTGGAAGGGACCAGCCAAGGTCATCCAGTCCAAACCCCTTCAGGAAGCAGGGACAACCTCAACTAGACCAGGTTGCCCAAAGCCTTGTCCAGCCTCCCCTTGAAGATCTCCAGGGACAGGGTCTCAGTTCCCTCCTTGGGCAACCCGTTCCAGTGTTCAACTCTCCTACTGCTGGAGAACTTCTTAACAGCCCATTTTAATCTGCCCTTCTGTAATGTGAAGCCATTGCCCCTCATCCTATCATGCCCTGCAGTCTTCCTGTAGCCCCCCCTTCCAGGAACTTGAAGGTCAGTGAAGATGCCAAGCAATGTTATTCTTTATGGCTATAACAGATATTCAGGTGCAGCCCTTTCAGTGTTATGAGATGTAGATGTCTGCTGCCTCTCCTCCATCCTTTTCACCCAGAGTATGACACTAAGCAGGACTACGTCCATTCTGTATTCCCCTTTTTTACTTGAAATAAAAATTATTTGAAACCTAAAGGTAGAGAGTAGCCCCTGTAAGATGAGCCAGTCATATCTGCAGTCCCACTGATAGTTATAATGAATGTAGTCACTGCAATACATTTTTCTGGTTTGTATTTTATTGACCTATGGATTCATCCACTCGGACTTCTCAGACCTATAGGAATGTAATGATTTTCTCAATTTCCTAGGAAAATCCTGGTTTGTGTTTTCAAGAGGGTGAAGATACCTGAAAGATACATCACTGCTTACTTCATCTTAAGATGAAGAGTCTAAATATGTCTTGGTGAGGTGGACATCTCTGCAGAACTGCTGTGTGGTCCTGAGCTCCCCATTGCTGAGTGTACTGGAGCACACACAAGATTATTCCATCATGATTCAAAGTGCTCAGCATGGACTGAAAAGAGCCAATTTCATTCTATTAGTTGTGGAAATGTTTTGGAGAATCCTTTTTATGAGTGCATCCTCTGACGGATCTCTCATTGGAAGAGCTGATACATCCAACAAACTTTTGAATTTAAATTGCTTATTTTTGAGGGCTGTGCAGGTTGAGCTTTTTACCAAATGATTTTCCCACTCCTGCAGCAAGTACATTTGACACTAGTAGGGACCGAAGTAGAGCAGCAAGGCTGGTGAAGGGACTGGAGGGAAAGCCTTATGAGGAGAGGCTGAGGGAAACTGAGAGAGATAGGGTTGTTTAGTCTGGAGAAGAGAACACTCATGGGGGACCTTAGAATCATGAAATCATTGTGGCTGTAAAGGACCTCCAGGATCCCCAAGTCCAGCCTTCATCCCAACATCTGCGTAACCCCTAGACTGTGGCGTCAGGTGCTAGATCTACTTGGTTTTAAAACACCTCCTGGGATGGTGACTCCCTGGGCAGCCTGTTCCAGTGCCCAACCACTCTCTCAGGAAAGAGCTTCTTCCTAATATCAGACCTCCCCTGATGGAACTTGAGGCTATTGCCCCTCATCCTATTGTTAGGCATTTGGGAGAAGAGACTAGCACCAGCCTCGCTGCAACCTCCTTTAGGTACTTGTTATAAGGTCTCCCCTAGACTAAATAAATGCAGTTTCCTCTCTTTAACTCCCTGAAGGGAAGCTGTCAGGTGAAGGTTGGATTCTTCTCCTGGGCAGCTAGCACCATGACGAGAGAGCAGGGCCTGAAACTGTGGTGGGGAGGGTTAGGTTGGATGTTAGGAAGGTCTTCCTGGACCAGATTGGACAGTCCAGAGCAGAGCTGGAGTCACCCTCCCTGGAGGTGTTGAAGGACAGCCTGGGTGTTAGATCCTGGGTTGGGCTTGATTTTGAGCTTTTCCAGCCCAAATGATTCTGTGATTCTGTACTTGTGGAAGCCAGGTGTGTCAGAGTATCATCTCACATTAGGATATTTTATTCCTAGAGATAAATATGCAGAGTTGAAGGTGTGTTGTTATTAAGAGGAGATATTTATAGTGACATGTCATTTATAATTTAATCCATACTTGAGTTGAAGTAGCTGTGTGCTACTCTCAAGCCTGTGATTAAAAAAAATGGGATTGAGTTAATTAATTCAATTTTTCCTTTGGAAAAGAGGACTTGCTGCAGGTCTCCACTCAGACTCAGGTGCTCAGAAATTTCTGGGCTTAAGGACTTGAGTAATTTTACTTGAAGGTGCTCTGTATGTCCATGGTACTATAGCAAATGGTGAGATGTTCATCATATTTAACCTTTCAGCTTGATGAAATGTTTATTTCTCAAACAGAGCTATGCAGGCAACACAGTCTCATGAGGTGACATTTTCATAATTGCCGGATGACTGAGAATTCATTGCATATGCTGTTTTATTCGATGTATAATGCAATTAATTACTCACCAGTAGGAGTTGGTTTTCCTGTCATTGCGTTTGGAAGAGTTCATGATGCAGTGTCCTACAGCGTCTGGTCACAGAGTAAATAATATACTGTTATCTACTTAACCTACTGTAAAAGAACTTCCCAAGCTCTCTGTAAAAAAGTGTTGAGCTTTTGTGTTTGCTTCACATTATTTTGATATTTTGATGTATTTTGCTCCTGTTTCACCCTCTTGTTTCCTCCCAGAGTGGTTTGACAGAAGTGGGTGAGTGAAGAGGTTGCTGGGGGAAAGCTTTTAAGGGAACACAGATGCTGAGCATGATGCTGGAGTGTGAATGGGGTTCTGGGAAGAAGGGGTGAGAGAAAAATATGCCCAGAGAAAAAGATGCCCAGATGTCATTCTGACACAGTCTGCGAGTTTCCATTTCAGCTCTGCTTTTCACTCTTGCAGTCACAGCTACCTGAGTGCCTTGACTCTGTGTTGGCTTCAGTTTTCCTCTGAGCTTCACTCTGGAACTGCAGCCTTCCCGCTGGCCCCAGTCACTCTAGGTCCATGGTCCTTTGTGCCTGCCACCCAAATTCTCTCCTCTCCACTCCTTTGGCACTTCACTGCCACCACACACCTGGCAGCTATCCAGACTAAGCTTGGTTGTATTGTTTCTTTGTACATTATTTCTTTCTCCTCTTGTACCCTTTAATTATCCTTCTTATTTTTCCCCATTAAAGTTATAGCATTTTATTCCAGTTGATCTCTCTTATTCTGAAATTCCCCTATTAAAAAAGGATCTGGTCTGTGAGGGTTCCACCATTGGCCCTAAAACCAAGATACCTTTCCTACAAGACATAAATAGAAGGGAATATGATTGATGGACATAATTCACCTACACAAAGGCAGCAAAAGCCTTTTTCCTTCAAAACCAGATTTTGTTTTTTAATTTAATAGTGAAGTGGATGTAGAAATGAGATTGAGTTGTTGCAGTTGGGTGAAAATATTTGTATAATTTCTGCTGCTTCTTGCCAGGTTGTGTATGTAACGGCCACGTTCCCCTATATCATGTTGATGATTCTTCTGATCCGAGGAGTGACATTACCAGGTGCTTCCGAGGGGATAAAGTTCTACTTGTATCCTGACATTTCTCGGCTCTCTGACCCACAGGTAGGACCATACTCTATGTGTTTATTTTCATCTCAGACTGGGAAAAAAATCAAGAGGTACTTGATTTTTACGTTTAAACAGGGATGATGGTGGATAGTTGTTCACTGTTTAAGAATCTGAATTGTAGGTAGGTTTTGAAGCCACCACTGCTTACATGTGTGGGAAAATGTTCTTATTTTAGTAGAAGAGAACTCTGGTTGTTAAATCTGAGTTGTCAGAAGTATTTGGTTGCAGTTGTTTCTTCTGCCATTGAGAGGCAAGACCACTGCCTGTGGTACAGTGGGAACAAAGTTCAATGTTAACATAACCATCTCATGGATCTTAGTCCATTCCACGTGGAAATCTCCACCAAGATTAGTAGAGACATTTCTGATGCAGATGATTATTGCCTTTGAAGCAGAAGTCTCTGTATGCCAGCCAGGAGGACTGAAGAAGTGATAGGATGAGGGGCAATGGTTTCACATTAGAGAAGGGCAGATTGAAATGGGCTGTTCGGAAGAAGTTCTTTCGCAGAAGGGGGCTTGAACAATGGAACAGGTTGCCCAAGGATGGAATTGAGACCCCATCCCTGGAGATCTCCAAGGGGAGGCTGGACAAGGCTCTGAGCGGCAACCTGCTGTAGTTGAGGCTGTTCCTGCTCACTGCAGGGGGGTTGGACTGGATGACCTTTGGAGATCTCTTCCAACCCAGGCTATTCCATGATTCTAAGTACACAAAGCAGGAGCTCTCGGTTTTTGTTGTTTCCAAAGTACAGTTGGGAATTCTGGATTATGTTGATTTACTTTTTATCAGTGACAGATGTGTGCAGTGAAACAGCTGTTGCAGAGAAATTGGCTGATATTGAAGAGGAAAATGATAGATCTACAATTCCTGGCAGATTGCAGGCAGTGTTTTACCTCTAGGACTGTTGTTACCATATTAGGTGGATCCTGTGGTGGAGTTAGAAAGGAAGTTTTTGTCAGAATTATTTTTTTCAGTCTGCCTGCTGACTTGTGTCAGCATATTTTTATTATGTTTTAATCTCTGCTTCCTGAAAAAGGTGTATTTTGTGGTGCAAGACAACAGAGAGGACTCACCAAGTTATTTCCTTGAAGTGTCTGAAATGACTGACCCCAGTGATGTTGACTTGTAATGAATAATATTTTTACTGAAGAGAAGGATTTGTTTAAAATATTGAAAGTTTCGAATAGGGAAGCTGATTGTATTGCCACTTTCAGTCTTTCAATAGAGTTTGTTGGATGTCAGCACAGATCGAAAGGGAGAGCTGTGGACGTAGTGTTAGGAGGTCAGCAATGGGCCATGGATTTCCAGCTGCTGGCTTGCATAGAGGTGGCCTCAGTTTAGCCGAGCCCTTAGAACAGTAACAGGGAAAAGCAGCAGGAATGTTTGACACACTCCCAGGTATTTGTTTGCAATGTGCAGTAGACACAGGCTACAGCAAATACAGCAAGGCAGTTGATTTCAAGTGAACTCCGTGTGTCTTAACTTGTGTTAGCAAAGACTCGGCTGTCGTAGGCTTCTCTGAGAGTGTGGATGGCACCTCTTTGGTTTGTCCAGTTTTCCCTGATGTTTCAGCCTGCTGTAGTTCTGGCCCACTGCCATAACAAAAAGCATTTGCTGAATACACTGTGACAACTCTTCTACCTCTGAATCCCATTGACCTCCTGCGAACAGGACCTTATCCAGCAGCACCAGCAAGGACTCCCCCTTGTCCAAACACAGTGTGAGAGGTCCATTAACAGCATTTTGCCCTGCCTGAGGATTTTCCACGTGCCACCAACAGTGTTTGCCTATGAGGGAGGGCATAAAAGCTTAGGCAGCATCATTGTTGGGCAACAAGGAGGTTTTCTATGCCTGTTTGCTATACTGATTCCATTTGTAAAGAAACACACTGTTGCCGTGGCAAATTCCAGAGCATGTAATATTAGTCTCAGGGGTCCGTGCAGTACAAAGCAATTGAAAGACATGTGTGTGGTGTGTGTTTGCACTGGTTTCTCCCATGCGTAGCACTCCACCAGTACTAGGATGCCTTTGGAGAATTCCAGTTTAATGGATTGCTTAAAAAGACAGCTTTCTTCTCCCATTCAACAAGACTTTAACTGACACATCGTTGTACTATAGCTGTAGTGTTTTAAACACCTTTTTGTAGGAAAGAACCTAAAGTAAAATAGACCATAAACCACAGATAAAATCACAGAGTGACTGAGGTTGGATAAAGCCCTCTGAGCTCTTCCAGCCCAGCTCACGACCTAAGATCACTACAGCAGCCAGACCAGGGCACTAAGGTCAACAGCCAGGCTGTCCTTCAACACCTCCAGGGATAGGGACTCTACCACTGCCCTGGGGCTGGACATGACCATCTCAGAGGTCTTTTCCAGCCTCAGTAATTTGGTGATTTTGTGAAATGGGTTTAGAGAACCATTTTTGTGTTGAAATGGAAATGCTTGCCCTGATTTCAAGAAATAAAGGGAGTTGACCTTCTCAATTTTAAAAAGACAGATTTAATATGAATTTGTAAATATTCAGTATTTATTTAAATGGTTACTTATATACTTAAGTTTTTAAACTAACATTTGGAGTGACTCTTTTAATTAACAACGTAAATTGGAAGTGGTTTAGCTTTTTTGCATCTTTTCACGTAGACATACAGATATTTTCTGCTTTATGGGAAAGTAGAACTTAATCACAGAATCACAGAATCATTATGGCTGGAAAGGACCTCCAGGATCATCAAGCCCGGATCATCATACTCAAACCCCCAACTTTTTGCATCAAAAAATCCTCTTCTGAAAGTCTCTCCTCAATTTTTTCTAAATTTTTGTTAAGAAGCAACTACAGGATGACCAAAGTAACCTTCACGTTTGTGCTTACAGTTTTCAACCTTACTTTTGTTCATTCGGATTTACTCCACAGTTACACATAGGTACCACCGGCACTTGTTTTACCCCTTCGGTTGCAGGTTGTTGAGTAACGATCTGCAGAGACTGCTGTGCCTTTGTTGGTAGAGCTGTGTCGGAGCCCCGGTGCCAACTGTGTTTACTGTGGATTAAATAAATGAAGCTTCTCTTCAAGGCTCACTTTAGTTTGAAGTCCTCCAATCTTTTGTATTTCTGTAATTTGCATTCCACGGTTCATTATGGCTTTCGAAGCAGCTATTCATCTGTCCTTTCAGTTCCTCTTTGCTTTCAAGCGCTGTGTTCTCCATTTCATTTTTATATTCTATCTTTTCAGCAGACTGAATCCTCTCGGGCTGAAAATGCCCTCTTTAGTCCTGCGAGTCTGTGGAGCTCATACCAATTGCTCTTCACTCTCATAGCCAAGCGCTATATTTAAACTGCAGAAATGTTTTGTGCCATCCATAATAAGGTCTCAATAGCCTTCGTGCTCCAATTGCCTTGAAATATGTCCCTCTATCCTAATCTGGAAGATGCAGGTGCTGTTTATAGCTTAAACATGGGGTCTTCCCTGAGTCATAACTCACACAAAAGAAGTGTTTCACCACGTTAATAGGATTGCCAGGGGTTTTGTGGGCAAGTCTGATTCAGAATATGGTTCTGCTTGTACCTCAATAGGTTGAAGTCATTTGTAATTGAGCTTGTGCGTGGTACTGGCTGCTTCTTTTGGGGGAAAATGTTTGGTTCTTGGCAATGAATGTTTCCTCGTGCATGGGGAAAGTTAAGTCGATTAGCAGATGTACCAAGAGTAACATTATGGTCAATGACCTGGAAAGCGCACACACTTATATTTAAACCCTGCTCAGGCAGAGAATCCTTAAAATGAAGAGGAATATAAAGAAAATAAGTATCAAAATAAATAAAATAGAGCCCTCTGGTTCACAGTGTGCTTGTTTGCTGAGAACTGGATGAGTTGCTGGGGCTTTATTTGAAGAAAAATAAATCACCAGCATCAATTTAACCTGAAACTCCCCTGGTGCTCAGTGAGTTTCGTGGTACAAAGAAGAATCTTCTCCTTTCCTCTGTCTCAAAAGTATTTCCTGAACACTTGTGCTGAAAATCTGAACTGGAAAAGTATTTGAGGATTCCTCTTCTTTGAGGATTCATCTTTCCGTGTTTATTTCCAGTTTTTAGCGTCACAGAGCTGTTGCAGCCATGGGTGAGAGCTGTTGCAGCGAAGGATGAGAGCTGCAGTGGCAGTGCTGGTCTCAGGAGCTCTCAGAGCAGCAGCAGCAGCAGAACTAATCCGGGCTGACTCGGGTTGTGAGCGACTGGCACAACTGCATCGCCACCCTGAGGCAGAACCAGACATGTTCCCAAGGACAGAAAGGAAATGTCATGCTGGCTTTTAAAGAGGAGGAAACTGGGGTGTTTCAACTGAAGAGTCTGGGCTCCATTTTCATTATAAAGTCATCTAGAAGAAGTTCTGGTTTCATTTTCAGATCTGTTGACAGTTAATCAGGGGTACTGTCTTGATTTTAAATTCTAGACCTGTACTCTGTCTGCTTAAGCACAGTGATCCTTAAAATTTAATCCTCATACGTGGGGCAGTGAAATAGTCATAGAATCATTAAGGTTGTAAGAGACAGTATCACAGTCTCACAGTAATGATGAGGCTGGAAAAGACCTTAAAGATCATCCAGTCCAACCTAAAACCAACCAAGTAACCCTAACATCTGACATCTAGCTCATGCCACTCAGCACTTCATCCAGCCTAACCTTCAACACCTCCAGAGACGGTGACCCAACCACCTTCGTGGGCAGCCTGTTCCAAAACTGGATCACTCTTTCAGTAAAGAACCTCTTCCTAATGTCAAGTCCAAAGACCTGCAAGATCGTCCAGTCCCACCATCAAACCAGCCTCGCCCTGCCCACTAGGCCCTGTCCTCCAGGGCCATATGGTTTCATTTTTTGAACCCCTCCAAGGACATAGACTTCATCCCTCCTTGGGCAGCCTGTTCCAACTCCTGACCACTCTAACCCTCCCCCGGCACAACGTGAGGTAGTTTCCTCTTGTTCTCGTGCTATGATGTGTAATTGCTGGAGAACTTTCTTTGGTTTTGGTTTGTTTGGAAGGTGACAAGTGAGCAGCTTGCAGCCTGATGAGGAGCTTGCTCCACAGGCTGCACTCAGGACTGATTTTTAAGCCTGGATTTTACACATAGTGCTTGGAGAAAGGGTTCAGAGGTGGGGCACATATCCTAAATCTTACTAGTGGTATCAAAGTGCCTCTAAGCCTAGTGATGCTTTCAGCAATTTCTGACCTTTTTAAAAACACCAAACAACTGGGAAAAAGTAGTAGAAATGAGAGGAAGAAGTTGTCCCACTCCTGTCCCACTCCAGTGGACTTGTTAAGAGCTGTGGAATTCACTCTTTTTCCTAGTAACTTCTCCCCATTCAGTGCATCATTTGCGTCATGAGCTGCTCATTTTCTGAACCACGCTGTTACTTTATAGACCCCTGGGAGCTGCAGTACATTTAAAAAAATAAAGAGTGAAATGCTAGAAATTCATGCAAATACCATCAGCATGGAAATCTTTTACTGAATTTCCTGTCTGTATCATAGAATAATAGAATCCTATAGGTTGGAAGAGACCTTTAAGCTCATAGAGTCCAACCATTGACCCAGCTGTCCCCAGCTCACTGCTAAATCATAGAATAACATCATGGAATCATCATGGCTGGAAAGAACCTCCAGGATCACCCAGTCCAACTTCATCCCAACATCTCCCTAACCCCTAGACCATGGCCTCAAGTATTCTAGCTACTTGTCTTTTAAACAGTTCCAGGGATGGTGACTCCAGCACCTCCCTGGGCAGCCTGTTCCAGTGCCCAACCACTCTCTCAGGAAAGAGCTTCTTCCTAAGATCCAATCTAAACTTCCCTTGATGCAACTTGAGGCCATTTCCCCTCATCCTATAGTTAGTAATTTGGGAGAAGAGACCAGCACCAGCCCCACTACATGGTCCTTCCAGGTAGATGTAGAGAGCAGTAAGTATCAACCCTGCCCCTAAGCTCCATGTATACAGCTCCAACTCCCACTCCACAGGTATCTTTGAACAAAAGGTTTTGTTTGATAGGGAAACTAAATTACCAAAGGGAAAAACACTTGCTGCCAATCTTGAGGCTCTCGGGGAGCTGTTGAGTATCAATGCCCTATCCAACCACTAAACCTCTGTGTTTTTTCCCAACAGTGTGATATTATGACTCTTGATGTTTATGTGGCAAAAGTGGCTTCAGAAATGCAGTTCTTGCTTTGAAGAGTTATTTCAAGCCCAGAACAAATAGCTGCTGCCTTTTCCCTACGATTTCTTTCTTGTGTACCATGCTGTTGCTACTCAAGTAGCAGCAAGCTGAGCAGGACAGCAGATTTGGGTGCTTAGAGGAGACTTGTTGAAAGAATGGGTCATTTTCTAATTCTTCTGGGACTTCTAGGCCATGTGAAATCTCTTCCAGCTATCCTTGCACCCCCTTACCAACCTTATCAATGGAAAGACATCATCTGAGTTTCAGGGAAATGAACTGCACTCTAATAGTCCTTGATGGCTAATGCAGTGTGCCACTGGAGGGAGACAGGATCCACACATTGGCTCAGGGGATTGGCACAGGATGGAGAGACTTCGGCCTGCTTACAGCCATGGCACCTAAAAAGAAGTTCTGGGTAAACCTGAGGAGCTTGCTCCACAGGCTGCACTCAGGACTGATTTTTAAGCCTGGATTTTACACATAGTGCTTGGAGAAAGGGTTCAGAGGTGGGGCACATATCCTAAATCTTACTAGTGAAAAGGTAGTGAACCTTTCCAGGAACCTTTACAATTTAAGGAATTGTGGAGATTATCAGTGACAGTAACCTGTCAGCTGCTCTATGAGTCAAGACTCCCAGCAAGAGTAAATGAGTTGTTCAAAAGTCTTTTGTTCCAGATGGCAGTTAAAAGGGTTATTAAGTGATGTATGGATTTTAATGGGTGAGTAATCATAAGGGACCTTGTGTACAGTAAGGGTAGTCAGTAGGTGAAGTGAATACTATCCCACACTATTTCTGAGGCAGTCACATAGTGGGGATGCAGTGCCATATAAATAGAGACACTGGAAATATTATAAGATTCGGTAGCACGATTCTTGTTGATCCTGTTATTCCAGAGTGAATGAGGGAAAAAATAAATAGAGAAGATTATCAGACTAGTAGAATAATGTGCAGCTTGTAGAAAATCTGCTGTCTACTGCTCAAAAAATTAAGTACTTGGAGGCTTGCTATTTACTCACCCAGACATTTCTGAGACTCTTTTAATTTTCATGCCAGAACTTGAGTAACAGTCAAATTCTCAATGCAATCCAACAAAAAGCTGAACCAAGGGAGGGTTCGGTTGGATGTTAGGAAGCCTTTCCTCACAGAAAGGGTGATCAGAGCCTGGACTGGACTGCCCAGGGCAGTGGGGGAGTCCCCATCGCTAGAGGTGTTTAAGGACAGCCTGGCTGTGGCCCTTGGTGCCCTGGTGTGACTGCTGTGGTGATGTTAGTTCCTGGGTTGGGCTGGATGAGCTCAGAGGGCTTTTCCAGCCTCAATCATTCTAGGATTCTGTGAAAAGGGGGGCAGAACACCTGCAGAACAGTAGTAAAGGTTGAAGCACGTCATGTACAGCTCAGAATGCACTGTAGGAGAGATGCTGTGCCAGAGGGTTCACTGTGAGTCTGGAAAGATCTCTGAGGCTCTACAATAAATGGAGTCACCACATTTCTTCTTCAAGACCTAGTTCTCCTCTGCAGGAATTCTCTGAACTGATGGAAATACAAAAGGAGGAGGAGGCAGAAAGGGACAGAAACAGTGGTGTAAGACGGCTGTAAGCTATGTAGATGTCTTCCTTTTGCATGTGCCCTAGTCTGTGCTTCTCTCTGCCTACCGTGCTCTTCACACCTGCTAGTGTGTAGTTTGCACCCTTGTCCTTACATGGGTTTTATTTGCAAGTGCAGTGTGGAAAAGGGAATAAAAAACCAAAAGAAAGCAATGAGAAGGAAGTGAGGAGGAGGAGGTGGGAGGTGTCTGATGACAGTGGCTGGCACGCTGCCAGAATATATGTGGGAAAACAAGCTGCCTCTCCCCTCATAAACTGTCACCAGCTGCCAGGCAGCTCACGGAGAGGATCCAATCCAGGAGAGCGAACCAGAAAGATCCAGGAGATGTGTGTATTTGCAGCTGTGATTTTGGGGTTCTCTCTGCTCTGAAAGCCACTGCTAAATGTTTGACTGTTCCTTTCATATTGCTGAAGTAACCCTGCCATGCTCCTACAGCTTTTGTTTGGGCTGTGGAAGCTGGACTGGGCCTAATGATCTTAAAGGACTTCTCCAACCTAACCAACTGTGTGGTTGTTGACTGCTTAGTGCTGCTCCATTCTTCCCCCCTTCTGCTTTATGAAATGTTTATACCCACATATGCACTCTTACAGTTACAGCACCAAAACTGCCCACTGCAGGTAGAACAGGATGGGACAGCCAGCAACCAGTTTTTCGAAACCACAGGGTCTGGTGTAATGCAGTTTTGGGCACTAAAATAGAGGAAGGACATGGATGGTGCTGGAATGGGGGCAGAGGGGTGGAACCGGGCTGGTTAGGAGTCTGGAGAGCAGGTCTGAGGGGGAGAGGCTGAGGGAGCTGGGGCGGTTCAGCCTGGAGAAGAAGAGGCTGAGGGGAGACCTCACTGCTCCCTACAACTACCTGAAGGGAGGTTACAGTGAGATGCCCCTTGGCCTCTTCTCCCTGGGGACTAGCAATAGGGTTAGAGGAAATGGGGTCAGGTTGTGCCAGGGGTGGTTCAGATTGGATCTGAGGAAAAACTTCCCAGCAAGAGGGGGGAGGCCTTGGAACAGATTGCCTAGGGAGAGGTTGGAGGCACCGCCCCTGGAGGGGTTAAAAAACAGGCAGCCAGAGTGTTTCAGGAGATGGGGTAGTGATTGTAGGTCTTTTCTAACCTCGATGATTCAATGATTACGCGACTGGGGGTTGCAGTTTATAATCTTGTCTCTGAAACAAAAGAAATACAAAACATGTATTTCTGTGTTAAATTACCCCAGAAATGCTGTGTTAAATTTGAGGAAATCATATTATACAGGAGTTCCTGCCAAGGTCATTAATATTTTTAAAGGTATCTTGATAACCATGTTCAGTCTTAGATTTCCATATAAATTTCCCATATGGATGTGTGCTTTTATCAGCTGAATTTGTAAAGAAGAGAAGTCAGAATCTGGCTCCTAATGATTTTGCATTCCAGTTCCACATACACATATTGATATCAGAGCAGAACACTCCACACAGACCCGGCCTGTAAAAAGCCTTTTTATTTTAAAGAGGTTTGGGGTTTTTTTACTGTTATTATTACACCTTGAGAGAAAATCTTGTTTAGGAAGTAAAATTAAATCCTTCACTTAAACACAGAGGATGAATGTTTGACTTCTCAAAACAACCTTCCAGCTGTTGACCATGTTCTTCTGCTGTTTGACACAGATCAACAGGTAATGTAAATTCAAACCTCCCTTCTTTGGTGAAATTAAACCTTTTATTGATGTCACTGCTTTCAGTAGCCCACTTACTGTCAAGAAGTGAAGGTTCCAAGTGGCATTTTTTCATTCTATTGATTTTGTTATATTGAACTCTGTTTTACTTTAAGTTTATTCTTGCTCTGGGGCATAAATAGAGGGGTTTTTCATTGCCCAACTCCTTTTACAAGGGCCTAGGCTCACAGCAGAGGTTTAGTGACTGCTGAGTGGCTTGGCAACTCAGATTTGCCAGTAGGGTAAATGGTTTCTCTCACTCTGAAAGTAACTCCAGCTTTTCAAGTGCTCTAAATCTGTTTGTGTAAAATGAGGGGAGACCTCACTGCTCTCTACAACTACCTTAAGGGAGGTTGGAGTGAGGCAGGGGTTGGCCTCTTCTCCCTAGGGACTAGCAATAGAACCAGAGGAATGGGATCAGGTTGTGCCAGGGCAGGTTAAGATGAGTGGATGGAGAGCAGCCTGGCAAAATGTGACCTGGGAATACTGGTTGACGGCCGACTGAACAGGAGGTAGCAGGGTGCACAGGTGGCACAAAAATCCAATGGCATCCTGGCTTGGATCAGGAACAGTCTGGCCAGCAGGAGTAGAGATGGAATTCTCCCCCTGTACTGGGAATGGGGAGGCCTCTCAAGTACTGGGGGCAGTTCCAGGCCCCTCACTTCAAGAAAGAAACTGAGGGGCTGGAGTGGGTCCAGAGGTGCAACAAAGCTGGGGAAGGGACTGGAGGCAAAATTTGATGAGGAGAGGCTGAGGGAGCTGGCGATGCTTATCCTGGAGGAGAGGAGAGTCGAGTCGGGGGGGGCCCTTCTCCCTCTCTACAACTCCCTGAAGGGAGATTGTAATCAGGTGGGGATCAGGCTCTTTTCCCAGGTAACTAGCACCAGAACAAGAAGTCAGTGCCTGAAGTTGCCAGGGGAGGGTTGGATTGGATGTTAGGAAGCCCTTCCTCATGGAAAGGGTGATCAGAGCCTGGACTGGACTGCCCATCGCTAGAGGTGTTTAAGGACAGCCTGGCTGTGGCCCTTGATGCCCTGATGTGGCTGCTGTGGTGATGTTAGTTCCTGGGCTGGGCTGGATGAGATCAGAAGGCTTTTCCAGGCTCAATCATTCTGGGATTCTGTAACATGGTGACTCTGAGTGATGCTTACAAACAGGTATAGTGAAAAGGGGTCCTTTCCCAACCTGGAGGTCAAATGGACTTGTGTATCCGTCTATGAAGGTGAGCAGAGCAGAGGTGGACAAACATGGCAGCAGTTAAAGCACTGAGAGAGGTATAGTCGAGCCATCAGCCTTCAACGAGCGATCACCTTATGGAGGAATTTACAGTGTGTCGCAGGAGTAGGGATTACAAACTGAAGCAATCTGTTCTGTATGTTGATCTTTACAATAAAGTCAATTAGGTGGCCTATATTTGGTTTATAGGTGTAACTGGCATGTGTAAGCAAGTGTCTGGCTGCGTGGCTAGCTGCTTCTCTCATCAGTGAAGAAGGAAAGGTATCTAGAAGTGCAGCTCAATCTCTCACCCTTTGCATCAGTCTGGTAACTTCCTTTTTGCACCAATTCCACAGAGCACTGGGAAGGACCAGCCTTACAGCCAGAGCAGAGATGGCCAGAGTCACTTACTTGGGATATGTGTGGTTTGGGAAGTGGCGAAGAGTTGGCTTTGGACATCAGTATCTGTAGGCAGACAATCTCAAGGAATAATTTCTGTAGTGTGTGCCAGTGAGAGAAAACTGCAACTCAGCATCTTGTGGTGTAAATCAGATACCCTGGGACATCTGGGTATGGAGATGAGTTGGTGGGTGGGGGTTGTAGGGTGGATGGTTGGACTAGATGATCTTGAAGATCTTTTCCAACCTTGATGATTCTGTGGTACCCCAACTTGAGTGAATGAGGCAGAGGCCAGATAACACTGGGGCAAATCCACTCTCCTGGGCAGTTGGGGACTGAGCAGGTGATGCTTTTCAGTGCCAGTATATCACTGATCCTCGTATTTTAGAACCTCCAGATGTTGGAGTTGTTTTGGCGGCCAAGATGAAATAGAAACAGTCAAGAATAACTTGGCTATAAAGAGCCTAGCCTGTCAGATACAACTCTCAGTAGTAAAAGATGAATACTGTGCTCTCACCAAGAGAGGTGATATGGTTTTGGGGTTTTTGTACACTGGCTTAAATGTTCGCTTTGGCTGCACAGCTGTAAGGTGCAGGTAGAAGAAAGAGCTGAGTGCCTGTTGCATAAGGACAGGGTTGAAGAGTGTGAGAGTAAATGAGTTGGCAGCGAGTGGGAAAAGCAAAGAAATAAACAAACCCATCCCTTTTTTGTTTTCCTTCTGTCCTATTGAATGCAGTACTGCAGGCTGGAGGTACCGGAAGCAAGCATATTGTCCTTCAGATGGAGGGGGAATATGCAGGAAGCAGTTCTGAGGGACAGACACAACATCAAAGGTGTTTGTGGGTTGGAACAGCCTATACATCACTCCATGCTCCTGTCTGGGAGATGAGGAAAAGTACCTACAACATGTCAAGTCTTGGAACATTTCCAGTAAACATTTCAGAACAATCCCAAAAGCAGCAGTGCAATGGATGCTCAGTTCCCAGAATAGCTTCTCCCAGACAAATCCATCACAGGGAAGTGCTGACAAGTTATGTCTGAAGGTCTAAAATTAGTTTACTCTGTTAGTTTGCCTTCATCCATCCTCCTTTGCATTTATTGATCAACCTGATCTAGAGAACTCATTCTGATTTGTGTCCCCTTATGGATCTGGAAGGTGCTCTCTAGTGATGAGAGCAACTGTGAACTGTCAGGTGGGGTCTCAGTCGCTTGTAACTGAGAACAACCAGAAAACCTGAGAAGCCCCTTTAAACAAAAATAAAATCTTAGTATCTGAGGTCGATGGGGTAAGTTGTTGCATTGACATGCCAGAGGAATCGTAGAGATTCTTGGCACCTGACCCTGGATAGGTGCCAGGGCCTTGGTGTGGTTGCAATTCCAGCTAACATTCACTAGTAATTCCCTTTGAGACACAGACAGATGGCACAAGTTACCATCTTTGCATTAATGCAGTGGTGCCCTGCCAGCTGCTGAGCTATGGCCGTGCTCTGCTGTGGGGACAGGCTGAGGAAGCTGGAGTTGTTCAGCTTAGAGAAGACAAGGATCCAGAGGGACCTAATAGCAGGATTCCAGTACCTGAAGGGGCTAAAGAAAAACTAATGGGCTTGTCTACAAGGACCTGTAGTAATAGGACAAGGGGCAATGGCTTGAGACTGAAAGAGGGTGGATCTTAAGAAGTAGTTCTCTACCATGAGGGTGGTGAAGCATTGGAGCAGGTTGCTCAGGGAGGTTGTGGCTGTTCCATCATCCCTGCAGGTGTTCAAGGTCAGTTTGGATGGGGCTCTGGGCAATCTGGTCTGGTGAGAGGCCCATGGCCAGGGATTGGAACTACATGATCTTCAAGATCCCTTCCAGCCTGAACCATTCTATGATTCTATACTACAAGTGTTGCCCAGATGATGCAGGGTTGGATGATTCAGAGAAGTGCATGGGGAGAGGTGAATTTAAAGCTTTAATTATTTATTTTGTTATTTTATCTAATATCCAAGTTAATGGCTGTTGCTTGCTCTGCACTTAATTGTCCATGAAATTCAAGGAGGAAAAGGCTGCAGGACAAAGTAGAGTTTCTGCTTGGGAACCTGGAGTCTTTGCAATCAGTAAACAGGTTTGTGGAAAACACTGAGGAGGGCACTGGAGGGCAGTGCTGCCATGAAATTGATTTTCTGGAAGGTCAGCTGTGAAGTGACCTTACTTATGTTTCCTAGAATTGATCTGAGACAGACAAATAACAGGTAGCCATTTGTTGTAACTCACTTTGTTTTGCTGCACACAGCAAGAGGGGCATCCTTTTGGGCTTAATTGTCTCCTTAATTGACCTTTATTGGCTTTTGTGTCTGCATGCTCCTGTGGGCTGCCATTCAGTCGGTTGTACACATCCCTGTTATTTGTCCTTGACAGTCAAACGATTGCCTGAAAAGATGTGTTTGCAGTTGGAACATGATTGTACAGACCTGTAGAAATGAGGCCACCAAACACCAAAGGCAGAGATCAAGATGCTCTGTCCCTGAAAGCTTCTCTGAGACCTCTTGAGGCAGAGCAATGCAGTCTAAAGCTGTGGGCCATAGCCAGGAGGTCTGTGGCAAGCGAGGCAAGAGATGCGATGGGACTCTCAGGCCTGCTGTGGAAAGAGAAAGACACCTCTGGAGAGGATTTCCATTGCTAGGGATTTCTATCCAAATGCACACTCACTGTACTTAACAAGCTACAGTGAAAAACTGTTAGCTCTTGGCTGTCTTCATAGCAATTTGAATTCTCTCCATTATTTTAAGCCATGTTATGCAGAAAAGGGCAGTTCTCAAATGAAAAGAGGATTTTAAATGGCTTTTCTTAGTTTTCTGAGGCAATTTTTGTGGAGTTAGGATGTGCTTGTCCACATTGGCATGTGCTCAATCTCTAGTAACATTATATACCACCTTGTCTCTCAGTTGGGATTAACGATGTGTGTTGGCGGTACCAACATTGGAAGGAGTGTTTTGCACAAGATTTCAGTTTTCTCTTTTGAGAATATTGTTTACCTAACATAATGAACTTTGAATTGTGCCTCTGTGATTATTATTACAACTCCCTAAAGGGAGGTTGTAATCAGGTGGGGGTCGTGCTCTTCTCCCAGGGAACTAGCGCCAGGACGAGATGGCAGTGCCTGAAGCTGCCAGGGGAGGGTGAGGTTGAATGTTAGGAAGCCCTTCCTCAGGGATAGGGTGCTCAGAGCCTGGACTGGACTGCCCAGAGCAGTGGTGGAGTCCCCATCCCTGGAGGTGTTGAAGGACAGCCTGGCTGTGGCCTGTACTGCCCTAATCTGGCCACTGTGGAGGTGTAAGGTCATGAGCTGGGCTGAAAGAGCTCGGAGTTCTTTCCTAGCCCAAATCCTTCTGAGTTTATTTGTTCAGCCTGAGCATTCAGATTTTATTATGCTTGTGAAGGGCAATGTTTAGATTACAGGGGTGCAGTGTGAAATCTATTCTGTCTTTAAATAAGCATTTTTGTATGACACAGCGATAGGTAGTAAATTGCCATTTGGCTCCTTTGCTATATTAAATGCTGGGATTAGTTGAGGCATTTTCTAGAGACATTCCTGTTAAGTTTTCAAAACTGTTGTCCATGTTTCCCTTTGGTCTTTAGGCAAGAAGTTATTTTCTCTAGTAAGTAAACTGTAGTAGAAGTGCTCGGTGGATGTTAGCTGGGATCTGAGGCACTACTAATAAGTAGTTAGAATAGCTTTTGAGAGAACTGTGTCATATTTGTGATGCACCTTAGATGAATAATGTTTTCAGAACCCTCCTGCTTCTGCAGCCAGGGTACCATTCCCTTTTGCCATGGCAGGCAGCCAATAACTCAGGAGGTCCTACTGGAACCCTGCCTTGGGTTTGGCTGAAGTCTATAAAAATGGAGAAGTAGTGGGTTTAGAAAAATACAAAAGAAAGTGCTGTTTCACACAATGAGTAACTGAGTGGTGAAGCTCACTGCTAGAGGATGTGGGGAGGTAGAAGTATAAATTAATTCAATTAATTATGGAGAAGTCACTTGTGAACTGTTAAACACAGCTTGTGTGTGGACTCCTGTGTTTCCAGCTTGTTTTTGCTGGAGAATATCTATCCATCTTCTACTGATAGATACCCCATGCTGGGGTGTTCACCCTTCTTGGACACTACAGTAAAATAAGATGAAGAATATACCGGCTGGTCAGAACGTGTGTATTGGGCTAGAAGACAACATATTCTTGGGTGACTGCTTTGGGTTAATAGTTTAATTGAGATCTTTAATCCTTTCATAGCAACTCTTTATCATTTTCATCCTCCTGTGCATGGATCAGTGGGTGAAGTTGTGCCATGTGTGGAAACACAGTCCTTGGAACAACAACAACCCTCCTTTGGTTGGGTTTTATCTTTTCTGTGATCATGTCTCCAATATTCAGTATAGAAGGAACAGAAGGAGCTGAGGGAGCAGCTCTGGAAATTGAGGGAGATTTAATTCTGCACTGGGAATGGTATAGAAATTGGATTTGTTTCTTAATTTTCTAAATGCAGCTGCCAGTGGCACAATTCCAGCAGCTGGGCCAGAATCCACGGTGAGGTGCCCACCCGCAGCACTATGCCAGTATTGTTGAAAAAGGAAAATGTGTTCTTCACCTCTGGGCAAGCCAGCACTGCAGACTTGCCTAACTTGCCCTTGGACTTTTACGCTTCTGGCTGGAGAAGGGTTGTGGTGTAGATTGGGAAACTGTGAGCCGATCATTGCTACTCTCTGTTTTCCATCAAGGGTCTACAGAGATCCTTGCAGTCCCTTGGTGATTGTAATGGTTGAAAAATAGGATGTTGTGTGAGTAGAAACTACAGGCACAAAGTATAAAGGCTACTGACCCTAAATGCTGTCTTCCCCAGCAGAGCTGGGACAGTCACTAACATCATCTGATCTAATCCCAGAAAGTCTGAGTCCAAGGTTTAGTGACCCAGACAGCCTTTAGTGCTGGTGCTGCTCCTGTAAGAAGTGCAAGAACAGACAAACAAGAAAAGCAAATGGAGAGAGGTTGCTGTTTCCACTGTGTCTGTTTTTTTTCCCTGAGCTGACGGTGCCTGCCAATCTCTGCTCACCTTACTTTAGGGAAGGGAGGAGAGTTAGAGTCAGAGAATCATAGGGTTAAAAGGGACCTCCAAAGGCCATCTAGTCCAACCCTCCTGCAACAAGCAGGGACATCAGATGTTAGATCTCATTGCTTTCACTCTCTAGACAAAGCTGTTCTTTTCATCAGGAGTTAATGATGTCTTTGTCCAGCCTCAGGTCACTCCAGGGGAGGCTCAGGTTTGATATTAGGAATATCAGGAAGACATTGGGAAGAATCTATTCACCAAAAGGGTTATCAGATGTCAGCACAGACTGAATCATCATATATGGAGCTATTTAAGAGATCTGGATGTGATGCTGAGGGACATGATTTACTGGGGACCTGGCAATGCTGGGCCAGTGGTTGGACTTTGTAATCTTAAAGGTCTCTTCCAACCAAAGAGATTCTGTGCTGTGCAAATGTAGACTCTAAGGAGGTTAGGGTTCCTTCTGCCAGATAGTTAGAGTCAGATATTGTGATGTGACAAGGACTTCTGAAGTGAACAAAGACATAATGAATGTAGATATGTTTGATTGGATAATCACTTTTTAAATAAAAACTTATGAAAATATCTGTTATTTATGTCTTAGAACATTTCATTATGTTCCTCAGGGGTAGATGTTGTGGCAGGGGGATTGGGGTAGATGATCTTTCGAGGTCCCTTCCAATCCCTAATGGTTCTATGATGTCATAAATTTGATTATAAAGGCTTTAAAAATTGAGCTGGGGTTGAAATAATGAGAGGGATGGGGTGGATTTTTGTACTTTACTCTGCATATGAGCTCCTTAAGTCCATCATTTGCCAAATGTTAGGTTAGAGTAGCAGAACATGGACTAACTTTTTAGATCTTTCAAACTTCAGATTATATGCAAAAAAACCCCACCCAAAGACCATTTGATATTAAGTACCTGACTGAAGAACCTTAATGCAGTGATTTTCCTTCCCTCTATAAGAAAAAGAGAAAAAAAGGTCTCCCCTAGAGGGTAGTTTATCCCACTTGATAAGTGAGAAACCTTTCAGGATGGACCAAACTCTCTCCTCTGGCTGTACAAGAACTCATGTGGGTTATAATATTTATTAATATTAATACTAATTACTATTTAGGCACCCTCAATAACCTGGGTGCCAGACACTTTGGCCTTAGCGTTACACTGTGATAACTTACTGGAAGGAACAGGAGCCTCAACAGACACAAGAATCCTGAAAACACTCCTAGTACAGTGACAGCAGTTCTGGGAAATGGCTGATTTTGCAGCCTTGGGAATGTAACCCCCATCTCTGCCTGCTCCTGGAGCAGTGTCTCAGCTTTGTTCCACTTCAGGCGTGTCCACATGGCTGGGTCCAGCATCCGCCTTGCATGTATGTGGCCACAGTGCTTTTGCTAGTGTACGTTGAGGCTGCTCAGCAAACTCATGAGACCTGACTTCATTACACAGCCTGACTGCATGACTGTGCTGTGGAGCTGTGTATAAATTATGAACACAGAACAACCCACGACCATGAGAGTCCCCCTTTCTGCCTCAGTGAAAAATCATGCTATTTGAGAATAACCCTCAAGAAGTGATTTTGCAGTCTCTCTCTCTTTAAGCTACAGGCTTACACAAGCCAAAAGGCTTTTTGTCAGGTAGGAAAGTACCCAGAGATGAGGGAGCAGCTACTGCAAGAAAGCTGGACTCTATTTTAAGAGTCATTCTAAAGCAGCTCAACGTGATTGCCTAAGTTATTTCAAATAATATTTATTACATGGTCTAGTTCTTACTGGGTGTGAGTAATACCTGCCACTGAGTTGCTTCCTCAGCACCTCTGACACCTCTGCGTTGGTGTTTTACGGCAGTAACTCTTTAAATAAAATCACACAGGCAATACACAACAGTTGATTGCTCAAACTTTGCCTCAGTCAGGTTTGATAAAACATGTTCCCACTCATCGCTGGGCTCTTGCACAGTGTCTAAATTCCAGAAAGGAATGGAAATCCCTTGGAGAGATCTTAGCTTAGAGCGAGCATTAGGCTTTTGCACTAAAAGGAAGAACTTAAGATCAAGTAATTTTCATGCTTCAAGTGTGATTTTTTCTGACCCTTTTGGGAGTGGACAAGCAGGGAATCACAGCAGGGCCTTATGGCTGCTGCGTGGCAATCCTTGTATCTCTGAATCACAGAATGATTGAGACTGGGAAAGCCCTCTGAGCTCATCCAGCCCAGCCCAGCACCTAACATCACCACAGCAGCCACACCAAGGTGCTAAGGGCCACAGCCAGGCTGTCCTTCAGCACCTCCAGGAAAGGGACTCCACCACATCTCCTTGGTGTTGGTTGAAGGAGTTCATAGAATCACAGAATTATTTAGGCTGGAAAAAGCGTTTAACATCATCAAGTCCACCCATCACCCCACTCTAGTGAGTCCACTGTCAGACCCACCACTAAACCCTGGTCCCCAACACCATATCTATGCGGCTTTTGGTGACTCAAGCCTCTCCCTGGGCAGTCTGTTCCAAGGTCTGATGACCCTTTCAATGAACAGGTTGTTCCTAATATCCAGTGTAATGCTCCCGGGAAGCCACTTGAGGCACTTCCCTCTTGTTCTGTCACCAGTCACTTGTGAGAAGAGACCACTGCCTGCCTCTCTACAGCATCCTTTCAGGTAGTTGTAGAGGGCAATAAGGTCTTGTCTCAACCTCCTCTTCTCCAGGCTAATCTCCCTCAGCCACTCCTCACAGGGCCTGTGCTCCAGACACTTTGCCAGTCTAGTCTAGAGTTCAGGACAGTAAACTGGTCTCACAGCAAACATCACTGGGGCCATGAAAAGCAGTCAGGCCGAATGAAAAAATCCTTCCGCCAAGTCCTCAAAGGAACCTTGGTGTGCTTTGCTCCAGCACCTGACTTTTCAACATTGGCTGGCAACACAGAAACATACTATGAGTGTGGCTGCTGCATTGAGGAAGGTCCTGTTCCATTTTGACTGGGTGGTACTTGGCTCAGGGTTACTCCTCAGGCAAATTAGCATTTCAATATGTGTAAAGTAATGTGAGCTATAGTGTTGGTCTCCAAAAGCAGCAATGAATAAACAAAACTTCAAGTATTTAGGTCCTTCTCCCCCTCAGCTCACCACTCTGGGGATGAATATACTGTATTCATCTCCTTGGTAAGTGACATTAGCAGAAGGTAGGAGAGCGACTGCCTAGCAACCCACAGAGATCCCAAAGAGAGGTGGAAAGGAAGTGATTTTCATGTAATTATTCACTGAGACAAAAGCTGTTGTCAGGTAGACACTAGAAACATAGCTGGTTTATTCTTTCCCTAACCTACTTTGAATCTTTTGAGAATCACTACCCTTAAAGAGAAGGAAAAAGCTTAATTCAGCCATTTTCTGCCTGGCCGTGTAAGTTGTGTTTTCCTGCTCTAATGAAGGCTCTGCTTTCAGCAGCTGTCTTGTTTCAAAGCCCCTGGGTAGTAAACTGCAGCAACAAACCAAGTCCTGTATCCAAAACCCAACTTTTTTTTCTTCAACTGTTCTCCACAAGACACAGTTCATATTTAGTTTGGGTTGTTTTCCCGTTTAATCACATTTCCCATTGAGTTGGGAGAGTAACAGGATAATTCTACTTTCTAATCCCAAGAAGGCATTTGGGGCCAGGTGCCAAAGGGTTTATTTACTTGGGGTAACACAGGAGGTGCTTGGATCATCCCAGTGGAGTTTTACTGTACTTCTGTGGACATGGGGACTCCAGCCCTGCCCTCAGCCACAGTGCCTTGGAGCTGCCTGAGGCTGGGTGGAAGAGAGGCTGAGGAACCTGGGGTTATTTAGCCCAGAGGAGACTCGGGGGGACGACAACGACCTTCTCCTTCTCTCTACAGTGACCAGAAGGGAGGTTATAGTCAGGTGGGGATGGGGTTCTTTGCCCAGGCAACCAGCATCAGGATGAGAGGGCAGGGCCTGAAGCTGTCAAGAGAGGGTTTGTTTGGATGTTAGGAAGTCCTTCATATCAGAGCCTGGACTGTACTGCCCATGGCAGTGGTGGAGTCCCCATTCCTGGAGGTGTTGACTGGCTGTGGCCCTTAGTGCCCTGGTGTGGCTCCTGTGGTGGTGTTAGGTCCTGGGCTGGATGAGCTCAGAGGGCTGTTCTTAGATAAGCTGTTCTTCACACATTAAATGAACAGTCTGATCTGTGTCCTTATTTTTCTACATCAGGCATAGGTTCAGCAAGTGTGGATTGGATAACTTGAGGCATTGAAGATTTTCTTTTCAAGGTTTTTGATAGGTTGTAAATAAGTCTGAGGTTTGCTGAACTTTCAGTGGTATTTTTGGAAACCTGTGTTTTCAAGCAGCATCTTGCATAGAATCATAGTCTGGCCTGGGCTGGAAGAGACCTCCCAAGGTCATCCAGTCCAACCCCCCTGCAGGGAGCAAGGACAGCCTCAACTAGACTAGGTTGCCCAGAGCTTTGTCAGCCTCCCCTTGAATAGCTCCAGGGATGGGGCCTCAACTCCCTCAGTTGCAGTGTTCAACCCCCCTCCTGCTAAAGAACTTCTTCCTAAGATCCAACCCTTTCAGAAGGGTTTATCATGAAGTCGTTGTGTAAGCATTGAATTGGGTCTTCAGTCAAACTAATAGGAAAGTGACTTGAAAATTGTCTGGTTGGCTCCCTGACTATCCCAAGATTTCAGCCCCAAGCAGGAAGCTGCATTTGCCTAGTCAGCTAGATGCTTTTCATTGCAACCCTTGGGATTAACTCAGGTTGTCAACAATTCTAACATTAGCATTCTAAATAAATGCATCATTTGAAGTGAACTCTGCTGAAAATGTTTGTTATTTCTTTAACTTAGAAAAATACTGATATAGTCACCCATGTGGAGACGTTTTGGGTTCCACTAACTTGTTAATTATATGGGGAAATTAAAATGGTAACGTTTATTCTTCCCCGTTAGATTTTTCTCTGTTCATAGGAATAAATACATTATCAGAGGACTGCTAGTGAGGAAAAGAGCCGAATGCATGCCAGGAGTGGATGAACTTGAAACATTTGCATATTCAAAATGAACTGTTTTCAGGGTTAAGATCACTGAAGCATGTATTTTACTCAGTTACTCAGCACAGACGTTCAGCTGATTCTTGTGTTACCTGCAGTTGGAGAAAAAAACCCAGCTGACAATGAGCGAGTGACTAGATTAAAGCTGCTTCATTTTATTAATGAACTGAGATTTCAAAGTAATGTGTTTGCTTATCATCCTGGTGCACTCTCCTGCTGTTGCTGTCCCACACCACAGAATCACTGAACTATTGAGGCCAGAATGGAGAGCTCAGCCCATGATCTAACATCACCACAGCAGCCTGACCAGGACACTAAAAGCCACAGCCAGGCTGTCCTTAAACACCTCCAGAGATGACTTTGGATGCCCATTAAATGAGGACTATCCAGTTAATGAATGTTTGAGAAAGGGCTGGTGACGTGATTTATGGACATACACAGAAATTTTATAGTGGAGGCGCAGAAAGAGTCTAATTCTCCAGAGCAATGTTGTGTTGTCTTCACTACAGCACATCTCCCTTCTTTGTCCTTCTTCATTCATTACGTGTTCAGCACACATAGCAGTAGAAGAGCTGAGGGTTCCTGCAGACAACAGGATCCTCTGTTTGACCAGCTCGATTCATCTCCCTGGGCAGAAAGATGAATAGTCATGTAAATTAAGATTATGCTCTAGACCTACATCCAGGAAGGCCAAATTAAGATCACCCAGGCAGACTTAATATCTGGGGATTGTTAGCTCTGGAGAGCAGGGATTTGCAAACAGTGCTTTCACTTTTTAGTAAAAAAGTATTCTTGCTCATTCTGTTTCGTGGAATCATGTTTGTACCAGCACCAGTTAGCAGCAGCACGCAGCAGAAACCACTGCTGGTGTCTTAATGGTGTCAGTTAAGAAAGCTGCAAAAGGAAAACCTGTGGGAATGGCTCCAAACAGAGAGATAGACAGCTCTACCATTCCCCTTCTCACTCAGAAGATGTGAAGTGGGGACTCTCAGTCTCTCGCTGTCCTGTCTCTGTTCAGCTTGGAAGATGCAGGCAGTGAGCTGAGACCTGTTTACTTTGCCTTCTCACTTTGGGACAAGAGCTTCGTCGTAAAGTCATCATGAAGTATTTTCCACTTTTAGTGTTGAAGCACTGCTGAGTGTTTTCAGAGGACACTTATTTTCCTTGAAGGAAATCTGCTTAAGGCCAGAATTGAGCCTGTTTTTCTAACCAGGTACCCAGAACCTCACTCCAGAGGAACGTGCTCTCTCTGTTCCTCTTCTCAAGCAGTTCTGGAAGTTCTTGCTTCAGAGTACAATCCTCTAGTCCCTGTTTCCACTAGGAATTGCTGTTCAGACTTCCAAGGAACTGGCATATGCCAACAAGAAGGGCTGTTGCTCACCTTGAGTGCTGCATGATGCATCCTGGCTTGTATGAACAATAGTGTTGCCAGAAGGAGGAGGGAAGTGATTGTCCACCCTGTACTGGGCATGGATGAGGCCACACCCTGAGTACTGGCTCCAGTTTTGGGCATGTCAACACAAGAGAGACATTGAGGTGCTGGAGTGGGTGCACATGAGGGCAATGAAGCTGGTGAAGGGCCTGGAAAATAAATCTTATGAAGAGTGATTGAAGGAGCTGGGGCTGGTTAGTTTGAAGAAGAAGAGGCTGAGGGGAGACCTCATCACACTCTACAGCTACCTGAAGGGATACTATAGAGAGGTGGGTGTTGGTCTCTTCTCACAGGTCATTAGTGACTGAGCAAGAGGGAAGTGCCTCAGGCTGCACCAGGGGAGGGTTAGATTGGATGTTATGAACAGTTCATTCACTGAAAGGGTCATCAGGCCTCGGAACAGGCTGCCCAGGAAGGAGGTTCAGTCACCATCCCTGGAGGCGTTTTCAGGTTGTTTAGATGTGGCATTTGGGGATCTGGCTTAGGGGTGAACTTGGTAAAGTAGGGTTGATGGTTGGACTCAATGATTGCAAGGGTCCTTTCCAGCCTGAATGGTTCTATGATTCTATAATAAGTCTGCACCAGGAGTAAGCAGCAGATTGTCTGTGTGCCCATCCCATTCCCCTGCCTTTGTTCGTGCCCAGGATGACTGTTTTCTATTGACTCCTGCTCCTTACAGCTTTTTTTTTTGAGCATCCCATCTTGTTAAAGGGCCTGTCTGTCAAAAGGCTCCCTCTGTGCAGATTTTTCCTTAACAAGTACTGAAACTTTTGGATGTAATCAGCTGTATCTTATTCAGTACGACAGGAGTGAAACCATTTCAGCTGCTGATGGAAATCAAATGTGATCTTAATGTTATTCCTAAACAGAAAGACAACAGCTCCAGAAGCAAGGTCTCACTTGGTCATGTGTAAACCAAATACACTCATTCATATGCTTATGAGTGCTTGATTACTATTATTAGTACTGAAATCATCACCTGCATCATCTCAGTCCTGTCTCAGAGCAGATTGTGGCTACACAGTCACTGTCTCTGGTTATCACTTACTTAGTGTTTCGTTGGCTCTCTCAAATGAACTTTGCTTGCTCTGCTTATAAAAAACTGTTATCTTGGAGAGCTCATTTATCCCAGGAAAGGAGGAGTCAGGATTCATTGGGTGGAAATAAAATAGTGCAGCTGAGTATCTGGGAATTCTTCACATCACTGTCACAGCAAAATCTGGAGTTAAAGTTTTATCGGAAAAAAAGATGGCTTGTTACTTTCATGTTCCTGAGAGGAGCTATGAGGAGAATAATCTCACTGTATCCAGCTCATGGGTTTGGGGTTTTTTTTATTTATCTTAGGTATGGAATTCAGTATTTGCATCACTTCGTGTTAGGATTTAGATGTTACCATAATAACATTATAAAGCTTCTTACTTTAAAATGGAAGCTGCACAGAGCTTCCATTTAAATGAATAATTACCAGGTGAGAATGAAACCCTGTGGATGATTCTATTTAGGTTTCAATTGCCAACACCTGATAGCATTGATAAGCCCAATAAAGAATTCCCACTGGGTAGGGTTCTCCCTTCCTACTAAAATGTGGTTAAACCTGTGAAAACCAGCTGAGTTACTCCTTGTTTGTTCTACTGTGAGGAAAAGGGAGCTTTAACTCACAGAATTAATTTTTAAGTTGTGATTTACAAAAGATTTGCCAGACCTTACCCTATGCAGTTGCCTCTACAAATTGACAGTCACTATGTTGATAGAGGTGATTCCATCTTGACTTCTTTGTACTGATAGGATGAGGGGAAATGGCTTTAAGCTAGAAGGACATAATGTTAGATTAGATATTAGAAGGAAATCCCTCCCTGAGAGGGTGCTGAGGTACTGGATCAGATTACCCAGGGAGATTGTGGCTGCTCCATCCCTGGAAGTGTTCAAGGCCAGGTTGGATGGGGCTGTGGGCAACCTGCTCTGGTGACAGGTGTCCCTGCCCACGGCAGAGAGATTGGAACTGAATAACCTTTAAGGTCCCTTCCAGTCCAGACCATTCTGTGATTCCATGATTCTCTTTCAACTGCTTCCTCTTTTACTGTCTTCAGGTGTGGGTGGATGCTGGCACACAGATATTTTTCTCTTACGCCATCTGCTTGGGGTGCTTGACAGCCCTGGGAAGTTACAACAACTATAACAACAACTGCTACAGGTAATGTTATCTGCACATTATTTTTACGTTTATTTTCAGCGATGGAATTGTCAGTGAAGTTAGCCCCACTCAGAAACCTGTCCTTTCCCTCTAGCTGTTGGCATGAGTAATTGTAACGCTTTTGTGGAACCATGATCTAGAACGTTGTGGAACCATGATCTAGAACGTTCCCCATTGTTTCAGAAAACCTCTTTGCCAAAATTTTATGTTTAAAACTCACTTGAGTTGGTTTTGTGCTCAGAATGTTAACTTGGTCCCATAGTTCCCTGGTTCCTGGCTGGAGCACAGTAGACACGGAGCACATTTCATAGAAATCAGCAAGGAAATTGCTAATGACTTCAGTAGGTTTTAGTCTTTCCTGGGTCAAGGTCAGAAGGGTGTAACTCACACAAAATCCTCATTCCATTCTACTAGCATCTACTTCCATCGTTTGGCATTCTGCTCAATTTATTTTTCCAAAGAAAAGATGCTCTGGAAAGAAATGCCAGATGTTTTAGTGGCAAATAGGAAAATCTGAGCTACATGTGGCCTTTTCTCATCTTACTTGTTGGCAATGAATTGCAAACAAGTCACATCTGTGAATAGGGAATGTTCTTTTACTGTATGACATACCTTACGTTAATATGGATCCTGATGGACTCACAGCAGTTTATACCAGAAGTGACTTATGAAAAGACTGATACAGTGGCAGGGCCGTCAGCAATTCTGTCCCCATATGAAACAAAAGAAAGTTGTCATAGAATCACAAAATCATTAGGGATTGGAAGGGACCTCGAACCAACAACCCTGCCACAGCAGGATCACCTAGACCAAGTTGCACAGGAACAGATCCATGCGGGTCTGGAATGTCTCCAGAGAAGGAGACTCCACAACCCCCCTGGGCACTTGCTCCAGTGCTCCGGTACCCTCACCGGGAAGAAGGTCCTGCTGATATTTATGTGGAACCTCCTTTGTTCCACTTGCACCCATTGCCCCTTGTGCTATCACTAGATAACACTGAGAAGAGGCTGGCTTCTTCCTCCTGACACCCACCCCTCACATATTTATAGACATTCATGAGGTCAGCCCTCAGCCTCCTCTTCTCCAAGCTCAAGAGACCCAGCTCCCTCAGCCTTTTCTAAGGGAAGTGTTTGACTTCCTTCATCATCTTTGTTGCTCTACGCTGGACACCCTCCAGCAGCTCTGTGTCCTTCTGGAACTGAGGGGCCCAGAACTGGACACAATACCCCAGATGCAGTCTCACTAGTGAGGAGTAGATGGGGAGAAGAACCTCTCTCCATCTGCTAAACACCCCCTTTCTGATGCACCCCAGGATGCTGTTGGTCCTCTTGGCCATAAGAGCACATTGCTGGCTCAGAGTCATCCTGCTGTCCTCTAAGACCCCCAGGTCCCTTTCTCCTACACTGCTCTCCAACAGATCAGTCCCCAACCTAGACTGGTCCCTGGGGTTGTTCTTGCCCAGACTCTCCCCTGACCCTTGTTGTCCCTCATTCCATCTCTCTGCCCAGCTCTCCAGCCTGTCCAGGTCTNCACAATCCACCTCACTACCCAGTCATCCAGTCCACACTGCCTCAGTTTGGTTGCAAGGGTGCCGTGTGAGACTGTGTCAAATGCCTTACTGAAGACAAGAGAGACCACATCTACTCTGTGCCATCACCTATCTACCTGGTTATGCCCTCATAAAAGGCTCTCAGGTTGGTCAAGCATGACTTCCCCTTGGTGAAGCCATGCTGACTCTCCCTAATGACCCTCTTGTTCCTGATGTGCCTAGAGACAGCGTCCCGGACAAATGGTTCCATCACCTTTCCTGGGATGGAGGTGAGGCTGACCGGTCTATAGTTACCTGGGTCCTCCTTCTTACCCTTCTTGAAGATTGGAGTGACATTTGCTAACCTCCAGTCCCTAGGCACCTCTCCTGATCCCCGTGACTTACAAAAGATGACAGAGAGTGGCTTAGCAATGACTTCTGCCGTCTCTCTTAGCATGCGCGGATGCATCCCATCAGAGCCCATGGATTTATGGACATTCAGTTGTACCAATGTTTCCTCTAATTTTTAGCAAGCTAGTTCTTTTAGCAGTAGCTCCTGGTCCATTTAGACCTTCTGCAACGATGGATTAACTTCATGTCATTAGACAAAAGGATCATATTGTTATCCCTGCTTCATGTGGTAGGTGTTTGCAGTTCTGATTGCAGCTCCTCACCTGGGCAAATACCTTTCACAGCCCCACTGCTTTGTACTGGGGGCTGGATGTCCGCAGGACCGTGGGTACATGTGAGCCCTGTACAAATCAGGGTTCAGCTGACATGTTACACTGACTAAATTATTGAGGCTGGAAAAGACCTCTGAACTCATCAAGTCCAGCCTATAACTGGACACCATGGCGTGTTGCTGTCAAGGTGCAGGAGATCAACAAATTACTGCATCTACTGTTAACTAATGAACAGAACTTGGGAGAAATGAAGATGTGTCCTCTCTCCAGCTTGTAGTCTAAGAGAAAAAGAGGAACTGGAATTGGTTTTGAGGGGATCCATAACTTCAGGGATACAAAAGCCTCTGTGGGCTCTTCTTTCTAACCAGAGAAGCTCCTTAAGGAAGATGGAATCAATTTTGAGCAGTAGCCTGCCTGTCAGGCAGGGAGAGGAGAAGGGATAAATGTTTTGAATTATTCAGGTAATGTTAATTTGGAAGATTGTGAAGTTTTCATAAAGATTTGAAGTTTTCCTTTCATTTGAAATCAGCATGGACTTCAGTCAGGCTCTGGTGACTTCCTGACCAAGGATGCTTATAAAAAATGTATGGTAAATGAGATAAACTTCGTGCTCTGCTCTCAGTGGATCCTTGGCATTTGTAGTTTAAAATTAATTGGATTCTTGATAAATTGATACAGGTTCCATGCTTCTACCTAAGGGAAACAACCAGGACTTGAGGGGTTAGTAAAAGTCTTGCGAAGACAAAGGGAAGATGGAAGTTAAAACCGGAGGTTCTATTTTTATTATGGCAGGAAGCACTGCTTGGTCTCCAGAAAACCAAGTGTTTGGTCTGTGAAGAAGAAGAAAACGATGGAGCTGTGGCCATGTTATATCTAAAGAGTAGTACCTTGCAAACTGGAGATGGTGAAAATCCCCTTCTGCCCATTTCCTTGGAGAAATGCATATTCATTCAGTGACTTTTTTGGCACTGTGGTTTGTGGGTCAGCTCTTTGCATGGACAACTGTCTGTGCTCCTTGTGTTCTCTCAGAATGTAGTTGTGTAGGGCTGTCCATCGTCAACCACTTGTGACTTACTTGCCCATGGACATTCATAGAATCGTGGGACAGTTTCAGCTAGAAAAGACCTTCAAGATCATACAGTCCAACATTTCCTAGACATATCATCACCACTAAGCCGTGTTCCCCAGTGCAACTTTTAAAGAGGAAGCAGCAGAAACCAGTGGACTTGCACAGGGAACAGTGTGTCTCCAGCTCAACCCTTTGGCACATGGGTCAGAACCAGCAGCTCTCAGATGTCCTGTGTAACACCTGAAAAAAACCCCTTGTTGTTTAGACTGCATTTGGAGCCTGCGAATTGCGTTATCTGCTCAAAACAGGCTGTTCCACCTGGAGGACTGATAAGCAGCCAGATCCACCCCACTGGAGTATTATGTCATTTTTTTCCCTTCCACAGGATTAAAAACACACATCTTATTGGCATCTCTTATCTACAGAGTTTCTCCACATGTGGTTTTAATTTCTCAGCATTGAACTCACCAGTTTCTTAGGGGAGGTGCTCTGCAGTGAGGATCTCTCTGGAGCTGTATCAATGCTGAAATACACAGCGAAGATGCTGAGGGATCTTTTCCTTTATTTTATTTCTCTGCAAAGCACAAAGATCTCCTGGTTGCTTTCTTTTGGATTGCTGTTCTGCTTTAAAGCATCTAACTAGCCTGGCTGGTGCAAACTTACAGGAAGCTATTTCATGTGAAAAGCAAATTAATAATAGAATTTTCAGAAAGTATTTTAAAGGGCTTGTTTACCCCTGAGCAGACAGTATTAGAGTCCATACATGAAAGAAATGTGAATGTCACCAGGCTTCTCCAAGTCTGAGTCTTGATCTACAGACAGGAGTACTCATTCTTTTCAATTTCTGGATGATACTTGGCAATTTAGAGATGATGGGCCATATAGAAATTTTAATTAACTGTGAAATGATGATGAAATGAACCAACAGGACAGAGAGATAACTGATGATGTTTTGCTGGAGTACGTGCCAGGACTGTCAATATGAGTTGTCTCTGCCTCTTTAAAGGTCACAGCAAATCTGTGACAAAGATGGGAATTATTATTGAAGATGTGGACTCAGAACCTGTTAGATTTTACAGGGTCAGCTCTTCTCACACAGAACTTGCAAAAAAATTTGCTTCAGATCTGTAGAATCATGGAATCATTTGGGTTGGAGAAGGCCCTTGGGATCATTGAGTCCAGCCATCAACCCTACTTTGCCAAGTTCACCCCTAAACACATCCCCCAACAGCACATCTAAACGACCTTTAAACACCTCCAGGGATGGTGACTCGGCCTTTCCCTCGGCAGCCTGTTCCAGTGTCTGACCACTCTGTCAGTAGAAGAACTTCTAATACTCAGCCTAAATTCTGTCCAGTAGGGTGAGATTAATCCAGACTCTGGTACAGGCTTGGCAGAGCTACAGGCTTGCCTTTTGTTTCAGGGATTTAAAATCCGAACTCACTTCTGGGCATCTGTGATGGCATAGTAGTGAGGTATGGGTGCTTGTCTGGATCCCCACATGTCCCACCTGGGTCTTTATCAATGTGGTAGGTCAGAGACCCCTACTGTATTTCAACCAAGAGCTTTTAGCTGAAGCATCAGTCACAAAGAGAGGGCTGAACAAACCCACTGACTGATCTGCAGGCGGTGAAACAACTGACTCAGTCTGGGGAGGAAAGGCACCAAGATATTTTAATTCACCCCCCCCGCCCACATGTCAGAAAAAAACCCCACACAAGATACAGACACAGACACAGGGGGTTTTGTCACACTGCTCCTACACTGAACTGAGATAGAAAATGTCCAGAACATCTTGATTATCTTCACTGTAGACAGTTCCTGCTTCTCTCTGCAATCACAGTAGTCATCAGACTGCAATCTCCATCCTCTTTAGTCTTGAAGGTTCAGAATTCTCACAGTGTCTCCAGGTCCAGGGAATCTTCCCACTGGCCATCAATGTTCTTCACCTTGAGGAGCGATAACACTCTGAGAAGCCATAACCTTCTCTCTCAGTGGCAGCAATGCAGCTCCCAGCAGTCCAAGATGGAGAGAAACAAAGAGGATGGCAGAAGTCACTGAGAGAGGAGAAGAGGGGGGAAGTAGGGGGACAGCCACTTTTTTCAAGTTTTTAAACTCAAACGTTAAACTTTTCTGCTGAAAACATACAAAAGGACAGATTCTGCTCAGCTTTTAAAGCAGAATGGCATCCAGATTGGGCGGTTCCTTTCTCAAGTACTCAGTGATGTCTCCTAACAGCTTCAAAAGACTGTCTGTTGTGGTAAATCATCAGCACCTCATCCTCTGTCAAGCCTGCAATGCTGTCTAAAGGCGGGATGAACAAAGGCTGAAGCGCTGAACTGAGCTCTGGGGAAAGATCACACCTTTCTGCAAGAGTTTTCCATTTTTTTAAAGTGCTTTCCTGGGGTGACATTGAGAGTCTGGGAAAGGAGATATTTTCTTGCCTTCGTCATGTAGTTGTCTTGTTTGGAATTGTATCCAAGACATCTGTCTGCACTGTCTTTCCCTGCTTGCTGGGCACTGCCTTGGTTATCTATGGTGCTTGGCATTGCTGTAGCTTCTTAAAAACCCTTATAAACCAAACTGGAGCTGTATTCCCTATGGATATGTATCACTGATATACTGGAATTAACTAAGCTCTGATCATAGGGAACAAAGTGCTTCCATTTTTATGTAGTTCACAAAGGGATGCACACCCTCTGGAATACATTATTACAACTGCTGGAGAAAGACTGTGCTTAACATCATTCTCACAGTATTTTTAGAGGCTGATTTTTTAAGGTGCTATGAAAACCCATGAGCAAGTAGCAACAGGTTTGCAACCCAACCAGCTAAAACACAGGCAAGAGTATCCTGATGTTATCCTCCTGGAAATGGTTGTGCCTGGCCAGTTTCTCCCAGGCATGGTTGGAGCCTAATGAGCAGCTTCGTGTCCATTCCTGCAGCATGGGGTTCTGTTAGTCTGGTGGCTCAGGAGATGAAAGAAACCCAGGCTTTCGAGATCAACTGCAGTGTTTTTTATTTATATTTTCAGAGACTGCATCATGCTCTGCTGTTTGAACAGTGGCACAAGCTTTGTTGCTGGTTTTGCTATCTTTTCAGTTCTTGGATTTATGGCTTATGAGCAAGGCGTGCCCATTGCAGAAGTTGCAGAATCAGGTAAGTTCTAAAAGCTTACCCAGTTAACAACAAGTCCCCAGAGGTTAGTGGGCAAAATTCTTTGGGCATGGTCAAGTTCACATCTGACATCTTTTGCAGATAGCTTTACAAGTAAAAAACTCCTCTTAAACACCCATTACCTGTCTCTAGAATAACTGCTATGAAGAGTTCCTACACTGTTTTTGAGATCATAGATTTGGTTGACTGTTTTGCAAATAATTTCTTAAAAACCCAGTACCTGTCTCTCAAATAACTGCTATGAGAGGCGTTCTTCAACTATTTATATGGTGATAGATTTAGGTGTGAAAAATACTGTGCATGACACCAAATTCACCAAGCCAAGGAGTTATTGTTATACAAACTCCAGCTGAGCATCTTGAAGGTTGTTGATTAGCAATATATTGCACAGTTACAGCCCCTCGAGTGTTCCATCCTCAGGAAAGGAATGTTCAAGTCTCTTCAAATCCAACAGTCCAGAATCCATACAAACATAATAAATAAATGCAATGAGAGCCAGGTGTTCAGGTGGAATCTTTGGAAGTCCTTTGAGGTCTTGCTTAACATACAAAAATACAGGTTTCTAACAGTCAGAGCTTAATGCCATCTTCTGATGTCAGTAAGTTGTCCTTTCAAGTTCATGCACTGAGATGCTCTGCTTGATTCTTGTTTGGAATCAAGAAAGGCTGAGCTGTAGGAGAAATTTGCCATCTACCATTCATTACCATCGCTTGGAATTAGCCATAATTGCTCGGTAACACCTTTTGCGGATGTAACTTCTTTAAGCATCCCTTAGAAGTCAGCAGAAGGGAAGGAACAGTTGCTCACACAGAAAGAGAAGTAGTATAATGCTCAACTAATGACGAGAAGTGACTCTCATGAAGGTAGTTAAGCTTAGCAGGAAAACTGCAATGAACATTCCACTCATTCTATCATGGAAGGTATTTTTTTCCTAAAGCTTCCAAGGCAACTACTAGAGAAACTATACAGAAAAAGGTAAAAGACTACAGCAGCACCAGAGATTATAGGAGCTTGTTCATACTGCTCTAAACGAAAAAGCAGAGTGTGCTGACAGGTCTTCACTGTAGTTATTGCAGGAAAAGCACAGAGATTCTCTTTTAAGGGCTTTGTGCCAAGCAAGTCTTGGTCACTGATTAGTCTCACCACCAAATATTATGGAGGTGGAGAGTTGGTTAAGGTTTGCAATCTAGTGTTTAACTCCTCTTGTGTACTATAAAAGAACAATCAGACTATGGTGGGCTAATCCTCACCAGCAGCTGCACATTTGCACTTGATGTTCACTCACTTGCGCATCCCAGGTGGGAGGACGAAAGGAGTAGGAAGACAAAAAGAGAGAAAACTGGTGGGTCCAGGTGGTTTAATAAGTGATGCTGTGCGGTTAGCAGTAGCCACAGTGTTTGTATTAGCAGCTCTGTTCTCTCTGCAAATGCAAACCTCAGCACTGCCCGGGCTTCTGTGAAGGAATGTAACTCCCTCTCAACCAGACCCATAGTCCCTTTGGTTTCTTCCTTTTCAGGACCAGGACTTGCATTCATTGCTTATCCTAAAGCTGTTACCATGATGCCTCTTTCTCCACTGTGGGCAGCTCTGTTCTTCATGATGCTCATATTCCTTGGATTAGACAGTCAGGTATGAAACAAATGCTACTGCAGTATTTTGTGGGCACCCAAAGGTCATGTATCAAGGTGCATACTTGAGGTAAACCGCATCTAACCTAATGAAAGAATAAACTGCTTAGAACTACTGATGAAAGCTCCCTGTTTTATGCCTTAGTTACGTGATGCTGGAGATTTCTTTGTGATGTACTGTGATCACTGAGTCAGCCTAGCTGCCGTTTTCATTATTAACATAGAAATCACTTTGAACTTCATAGAATGACATAGTGTGTTGGATTGGAAGGGACCTCCAAGACTCACCTAATCTAACCCCCCTGCAGGAAGCAAGGCTATTACTCACCAGACCAGGTTACCCAGAGCCCCATCCAGCCTGATCTTGAATGTATCCAGGGATGGGGCCTCCACCCCCTCTCTGGGCAGCGTGTTCCAGGGATCCCCCACACTCAGATTAAAAAACTTTTTCCTCATGCCCAGCCTCACTCTGCCCTTTTCCAGCTTCAAACCATGACCCCTCAGCCCTTGTGAACAGTCTTCCCCAGCCTTCTGACAGTCCCTTTCAGGGACTGGAAGGTCACTGTCAGGTCCCCACAGAGCCTCCTCCTGTTCAGGCTGAAGAACTGCAATGTGGGCAACTAAAATTCACAGTTCAGTCAAGTGCTTTGGTCTTGACCGTTTCTGTTTTTAGGGTACTTTGTAGTGAGTTGGGGATCATTCCGTCACTGAGGTGAGAACACAGAAGGGTACTTGAAGTGTTTGGTAGGAAATTCAAACCCCCAGAGCAAGTGAGGCACTTACTGCATTTGTTGTTTCCTGTCCTGTGTTCCAGTTTGTGTGTGTTGAGAGCATCGTGACAGCTGTCGTAGATATGTACCCAAAGGTCTTCCGAAGGGGCTACAGAAGAGAACTGTTGATCCTCGGCCTTTCCATTGTGTCATACTTCCTCGGCCTAATAATGTTGACTGAGGTGAGATGTGTTTCGTTGTACCTCTGCAGAGAAAGGTTTATAATCATTGCAGGAAGAACAAGAACATTAGCCATAAACAGAGATCTCTGTCAGGAATATGGCGACAAAAAATGGAATTCTGTCAGGCATGTCACTGCAGAATATGGAATTCTATCAGGAATATGGCTACAAAAGGCCAAGAAGGCCAGTGGCATCCTGGAGTGGATTAGAAGGGGGTAGTTAGCAGATCGAGAGAGGTTCTCCTTCGCTTCTACTCTGAGCTGGTGAGACCACATCTGGAATCTTGTGTCCAGTTCTGGGTCATTCAGTTCCAGAAGGACAGAGAGCTGCTTGAGAAAGTCCAGTGCAGAGGCACAAAGACGATGGAGTGGAGCATCTCCCTGATGAGCGAGCTGGGTTCTCATTAGCTTGGAAAAAAGGAGACTGAGGGGTGACCCCATGAATGTTGATCAATATGGAAAGGGTGGGAGTCAGGAGGAAGGAGCCAGGCTCTGCTCAGTGGCACCCAATGATAGGACAAGGGGCAACAGGTGTCAGCTGGAACAGAAGAGGTTCCACATAAAGATGAGAAGAAACTGGTGAGGGTTACAGAGCACTGGAAGGGGCTGCCCAGGTAGGTTGTGGAGTCTCTGTCTCGGTAGATGTTTAAAACCCAGCTGGACAGTTCCTGTGTGACTGGATCTTGGGCATCCTGCTCTGGCGGGGGCATTGGACTAGATGATCTTTTGATATCCTTTCTGACCCCTAACTCTGTGATTCTGTCAGGAGCTACAGAACACAGTATTCTCTCAGGAATGTGGCCACAGAATACTTGAGCAACCATTCTCATGTAATGTTTGAAATATGAAGTGCATCCTCAGTTTTCCTGTTGAGCTTTAGGGAACATTTTAACCCCTAAGTTAACTCAGCCAGGGAAATTACTCTGCACTAGTCAGCCAGCCTTACTGATTGTGGGTTCTGCTTTTCTTACTCTGGGCAGACCAGCCTGCAAATAGCCACGTCTTGGATAAATGGACCAATAAAGAAGATGAATTGCAAATAGAAAACTAAAATGTCTTTCATTTTTATCTCTCTGGGCCAGGTGAATCAATACAGCCAGTAACCTCTGAGCAGAAATGACTTTGCTGAGAGCGGCTGTGGTAGGCACGAGGGACCACATTGCGTCTCTTGCGCTGTGATCTCAGGCAGCTTCCCAGTGAAGCTTACTTACATTGCCTCTACAGAGACCCTCAGGCCTTAGACTAGGTGTTCTGTAAATCATTTAGTTACTGAAAATGACCAGATTTCACCTACAAGAGGTGTAAGGCAATTGTAAGTGTGTTAGCCTGTTATACTTAGCGTGCGAGCTTTAAGACTAATAGAATGTGTGAATTAACCAGAATACATCAGCTGTAGATACACTGCCAAGGAAGGAGCAAGCAGAGATGGGGAGGAGTGTGGAGACTAGGACAAAGCAAAACTTTCATTATTGTTTTGTAGTGAGAGTTTGTGCCAGACTAATCAGACCTCGTCCTCTGATATGAGGTGTGACACTCTGCATGAAGCAAGTGCAGCTGAGCAGAAGTTTTGGACAGCTCAGGAAACTGAAGTGAATCAGTAATTTACCACAAGAAAAGACAGTAATTTTATTCAAAACCAAAGGGTTGGAACAAGGAACTGGACAAAATGATGACGACTGTTGGTAGCTGACATGAGGTTCTCAGTGAAACTACACAGGCAGCACTTGGCAGCAATTTTATCTCCTGTTTGTTGTTGACTTGCTTCAGTCTGTATTAAAAAACCAGGGAATTTTCAGTGCGGTAGGCTGTCACAGCAAGAGGGATAAATGACCCACACAGTAGTAAACTTATTATACAGAGGGAAAAACCACTGAGAGATATGTTTAAGAAGTAACTGACTTTAGTAGGAAGGTTGCCAGGAAACCAACAGATAGAGACACACTGGTCATTAGAGGTTGGAAGGGACGTCTAGAGGTCATTAATTCCAACCCTCTGCCAGAGCAGGATCATAGAACCTAGGGCAAATCACATTGGAGCACTGGCCTGGAGAGTCTCCAGAGAAGGAGACTCCACAACCTCCCAGGGCAGCCTGTTCCAGGGCTCTGTGATCCCTTCATCCAACTTGCACCCATACCCCCTTGTCCTATCACACAGCGCAACTCAAAAGAGATTGTCTCTTTGTTCTTGACACCCAGCTCTCATGGATTTATAGACAGTGGTTGAATTCCCTCGTAGTCTTCTCCTCTCCAAGCTGAAAAGTCCCAGGTCTTTCAATCTCACGTCATAAGGCCAGTGCTCCTGTCCCTTAATCATCCTTGTGGCCTCTGTTGGACTCTTTCAGTCAGATCTCTATTCCTCTTGAATTGGGGAGCCCAGAACTGGATGGAGTACTGACTAAACGGGGAGGAGATTTGTCTGTGCAACTAAACCCGTGAAATATTCCTACCGATGCCAGCTCAGTATTTTTTTCCCTTTTTGTATTCCTGTCTTTCAGGGTGGGATGTATGTCTTCCAGTTGTTTGACTCGTATGCAGCCAGTGGCATGTGCCTTCTCTTTGTTGCCATATTTGAATGTGTCTGCATAGGCTGGGTTTACGGTGAGTTGCTGAAAGTCGTGGCTGTTCTCAGGTTTTATGGAGAGTTTCTCGTTGCATAAAGACAATGTGAAAGCCTTGTGCCCTTGTGGAGTGCAGCCCTCTGCAGTCCCACACCCTGTGAAAAGAGAGGAATGCTTCTTTTTCTTCTCTAAATAACAAAAGGGAGGGATTTACCCCCATCCCCTCACATCCATGTCCAGACTAACCTCCACCTTCCTTCACCCAGTCCTTAGCTGGCTTAGGCAAGTAGGGGTGGGCTTGGAAGGATTGGCTTAATAGTTGGACTCAATGATCTTAAAGGTCTTTTCCAGTCTAAACAATTCTCTGATTCCATGACACAGCAGCATCGTGAGCCCTGCTGTGTCTGTCTACAGTAAAATCAGGAGATGACCACTATGGTGCTGGGTGTGTGCAGTGTTATAGCCTCAAGAGTTGTTTGCACTGACTATTTTACTTCATAAAACAACATGAACTTCAGATCACACGTGATCTAGGGATTCAGACAGGAGCTTGTAGCATATATGTACTCTTCCACTCGTCTGACTTAACTCATACTGGTAAGATCCAGATACTGGTAACATCTCATATGGAGCAGATGACCAAGAGGTACATGATGTAAGGGAAAGAGCTCCAGTGCAGATCTGTTGGAGCCCATGGGTTTTCTCTGTGCTGAGCCAGCAGGGTGCCCACGTGGCGTGAAAGACCAATGGCATCCAGGCTTGGATCAGCAATAGTGTGGCCAGCAGGATGAGGGACATAATTCCTCTCCTGTACTGGGTGGGCACTGGGGAGGCCTCTCCTTGAGTACTGGGGCAGTGCTGGGCCCCTCAATTCAAGAAAGAGATTGAGGGGCTGGAGCTGATCCAGAGGAGCAAATTGGCTGGGGAAGGAACTGGAGGGAGAGGTGGATGAGGAGAGGCTGAGTTTGCTGCGGCTGTTTAGCCTGGAGAAGAAGAGACAGAAGAGGTACCTCCTCCATTACTACAACTTCTTGAAGGGAGGTTGTAGTCCAGTGGGAGTCAGGCTCTTCTGCCAGGCAACCAGCGCCAGGCAAGATGGCAGGGACTGAAGCTGCCAGGGGAGGGTTAGGCTGGCTGTTAGGAAGCCCTTTCTCACAGAAAGGGTGCTCAGAGCCTGGGCTGGACTGCCAGGCTGCCTGCCTGCCTGGACTGGACTGCCAGCCTGGCTGTGGCCCTTAGTGTCCTGGTCTGGCTGCTGTGGTGCTGTTTGGTCCTGGGCTCAGCTGGAAATGCTCAGATGGCTTTTCCAGCCTCAATCATTCTGTTTAAAAGTTTTCTTTAAAGTACTGACCTGTACAACCTCTTACTTGACCATCCTTCCATCAGCTTTTTATTTGTTTCTTGGGGCAGGCAGCAATCGCTTTTATGAGAACATTGAAGATATGATCGGGTACAAACCACTGCCATTGATTAAATGGTGCTGGATGGTCTTAACTCCAGGTATTTGTGCAGTAAGTACGGAGTATCCAAGTAACTCATTTCCGATATAAAGAGGGGGTTCTGTGCACATGTTGTTAAGTCTGTTGCTGCTAATAGATCACAACAGTTGAGAAAAACAGTTGTTGTTGTAGTATTTCATTAACAAAACCCCTGTACGTTCTGTAAATATCATTGCATGAATTGTGAGAGCTCTTAGTCTGTACAAAAATAGGAAGAAAATAATCTCAGGGCCCTAAATGTGCATTTGCCAATACAACAGGGGGTATTTTGCACTGCATCACTAGTTTATCATGTGTCTACCCAGTATAACACGGGTTTCTAGACATGTGCTGCTCTCATTGCAGCTGCAGCCCCCCATTTCCTTCATCTTTGGGTGAGTAGATGTTTTGCAAAGAAGAGAGAGTATTTTTTCTTCTAGCAAGAGCAGCCAGAATGCCTCAAAGCTGTGAAGAAGACAAAGGAACCTGACTTACCAAAACCCAGCAGTAGCTGGTGCCACCTCTGCTGAGGCTGTACAACAGGGACAGGAGGAGCAGGACCTGATATCTCAAAAATTTGACACCGAAGTTCTTAAGGATTAGAAACTAAAGCCTTCCACTTGTCCAATAGATAAATGATTGCAACTTCAAACCCACGTTCTGGGGCATTTGGAGATACAGATTCCCTCGAGCTCTAACAATTCGTTTGTAAACTTGGGAGAATTTCTGATTCATTCCAGGGCAGGGTTAGGTTGGATGTTAGGAAGCCTTTCCTCACAGAAAGGGTGATCAGAGCCCAGAATGGACTGCCCAAGGCAGTGGTGGAGTCCCCATCCCAGGAGGTGTTGAAAGACAGCCTGGCTGTGGCCCTGACTTCCCTGGTGTGGTCGCTGGGATGATGCTAGGTCCTGGGCTGGGCTGGATGAGCTCAGAGGGCTTTTCCAGTCTCAGTCCTTCTGTGATTTTCACCAACTGTGCAGTGCCTTTGTTATCACTTGCTTTGTACATTCTTTCCACCACTGTGGAGAAAAGCACATAGTACTTTCATCTTTCATAAACAGACATGGTCCAGGCTGTTCCCTTAGACACTTGTTGAATTCAGATAGAAGCACTTGAGCTTCTGCAAAACTTAAGAATCCGCTGCAGAGCTGCAGACAGGAATAGTGGGTCAAGGCAACTCTGAAAACGTTGGCTTTCCTCTTCTGTCGCAACAGGCTGGAGAGAACACAGCTTGTGCTACCGAGTCATGGCTGGATCACAGTAGAAAACTTGGTCTTTTCTGCATGGGCACTGCTTGCCGTCCTAGTTCTGGTTTCATAGTCACTGTGAGGCAAATAAGAGTTTAAACTTCAACGGTTTGTTAGTTTCTGTGGTGGCTGCTGTGACACATTATTTCAGCCGTACAGAGAAGAAAGGTTTTGATGAGGGAGATGTTTTCCTGACAGAGCATCTTACCTCTGCTTTCCATCTTTAGGAGGCCTGGCCTGGCCTAAGCAATCATTTTCTTCCATTTTTTGACAGGTGCTGCTAACGTGTTTCTCTGCTTATTTGTAGGGAATCTTCATATTTTTCCTGGTGAAATACAAGCCTCTGAAATACAACAATATTTATATATACCCTGACTGGGGCTATGGCATAGGGTGGATGATGGCACTCTCCTCCATGATCTGCATCCCGCTGTGGATCTGCATCAAGCTGTGGAAGGCAGAAGGCACTTTCGTAGAGGTAAGATATTTGAAGATAAATGATGCTGTCAAAAGAAGTGTGAAGGGAATGTGACTCCTCAGCTGCAATGCCATATCCCTGTGGCACCTTGGGCCTGGCCACTCTGTCACTGGTGGAGAGAGGCATCTGAATTGTGTTTTCTGTTGCCTCTGTCTTCACCCTGTGGTACATTGACCAGAGCTACAGCTTTCAGTCACTCTCTTGCTGCTCAATGCGTGGTTCAAAATACCCGTAACACCAGCTGAAACCTTACGGAAGGTTTGTACCAGCCATTTGTTCAGGTCAGCTGCCTTCTTGCTGTAGTTTTGGTAACTAAGGCTTGTGCTACCAGGATTTTTCCTGAAGGATCTGAGTAGCAAACACTCACATATGTCTTCTGGACAAATTTTCTGATTACAGTTCCCTAAGAGAGAAATTGAGACAAAAAGAAATAGCACAGTTCACTAACATTTGCTATCACGTTATCTCAGCTCTAGGCTGAACTGATAATTATCCAATCTAAGAACTGTTATTGAAAGAAACAAAAAGACAACTCTTATGCAGCCTTTAGGGACTTCTCATATTGCAGAGGAGCCTGGTTCTGTCCGCTGGAGTTCCTTAAACAATACTCAGTCAAAGCAGATGTCCCAGGGTTGCCCCCTCTCTCAATACCTGTATGGAAGGAGCCTTATTCTCTTCCTCTTCTCTCTTCTCTCTCCTCTCTCCTTTCTTCTCTCTCCTCTCTTCTCTCTCTCCTCTCTCCTATCTCCTCTCCTTTCCATCATCTAGTCCAGTCCCCCTGCCACAGCAGGATCACCTAGACCAAGTTGCACAGGAACACATCCAGGTGGGTCTGGAACATCTCCAAAGAAAGAGACACCATAACCCCTCTAGGCAGCCTGTTCCAATGCTCCAGTACCCTCACTGGGAAGAAGTTCCTTCTGATATTGATATGGAACCTCCTCTGTTCCAGCTGTCACCCACTGCCCCTTGTTCTATCACTAGATGACTAGATCCAGTTGCATGCAACAGTCCAGACAGGTTTTAGACCTCTCCAGAGAAGGAGACTCCACAACCTTCCTGGGCAGCCCCTTCCAGGGATCTGTCTGCCTCACCTCATCTTGATGTGGAACCTCCTCTGTTCCAGCTGACACCCACTGCCCCTTGTCCTAGCATTGGGTGCCACTGAGCCTGGCTCCTTCCTCCTGACACCCGCCCTTTCCATATTGACCAACATTCATGGGGTCACCCCTCAGGCTCCATTTTTCCAAGCTCAGGAGACCCAGCAACCTCAGCCTTTCTTCAGCAGGGGGATGGTCTACTCCATCATCTTTCTGGCTCTGTGTCCTTCTGGAACTGAGAGGCCCAGAACACAAGATTCCAGATGTTGTTCTTTATTGTAGACAAATAAAAGAACTACAATTGTAGTTTAATTTAAGCCTTTGCTTCAGGGTGGAATTTGGCAGCAGGCACCTACAGATGTACCCAGGCAAGCGTGAGCAGAGGGGTTTATCCCCAGCCTGTTTAAGAACCATGTGCCTGTGACCAACAAAAAGATAATTTCCATTTTCTCCGATTTTCTAGAAATTCAGGAAGCTGATTACACCCAGCTCAGATCTGAAAATGAGAGGGAAGCTTGGAGGAGGAGCCTACATTGCAGCAATAAATGACTGCGATGCCAAACTGAAAGGAGATGGCACCATTTCGACTATCACAGAAAAGGAGACACATTTCTGAAAGAACTCCTCTTTTTTTGTTGCTTTTTTGGGGCTGGTTTTTTTTTTTGTATAAAGGAATAAAAGGAATAAATAAAGTCACTTAATTATAGAGGCTGGCTTGATTTGCACAGAATTTTATTAACCAGTTAATTTTAACGTGAAAATTGTATACTTGTTGAAAAGTGATCTTTTTTTTTAAGGAAATGACTATATGAGTAATGATTCTGTAAAAGAACAAAAAGCAGTCGGGTTTGTTAGCGCCACCGCCTTTGTAATATGGTGATTTCAGTAGATGTTTGGGGGGGAGGGGGTTGGGTTTTTTTTAGAGGTTAGAGGGGACCTGTATCATGTGCTGTAAAACTTTTCTACTTGGATGCATGTCAGTTATTAATGTTGTATAGCTCTCCGTGTTCCAAGCTGTAAGCATTTCAGACCATCTCAGCTTCATGGATGTACATCAAGGGGACCCGAATGGCCTTTTGCTCACATTGGAAGAAATTGTGAGGGGATGGGGGGATGACTTGTAACTGCTGTTGCTTGTTTATTGCCAAGGGAGCCTCTCCAGCTGAGGTCAGGCCAGTGCCTAGGGGTATGAACTGAGATGGGGTGTGACACCTAACAAAGGTCTTCTTCCAGGGTGCGTTTTGTGAAGCCAAGAGGAAGCACCACCTTAACTGTGCCTAGCACTTTCCCTTCACCCTCCACTTGCTTCAGCAGGTTTCAGACTGGTGGAATGGGACCACTCCTGAGTCACTGGTTTTCTGGAGATTGGATTGAGAGTATTTCTTAAGAGCTGTGTATTTTGCTGCGCTTGTGAGTCAGTGGTCTCCGAGATGATGTGTCTTGCTTCAGGAGGCCTCTGAAACTCTCCCATTCTCTTTAGTAACTGGGTGGCCAGTACTTCATTTTATTGGCACTTCCCATCCCCTGAAGTCAAGTGTTTGTCTAGACATTTGGAAAAACTTCTTCATGGAAAGAATGATCAGGCATTGGAACTGCCCAGGGAGGGGGCTGAATTACCATCCCCGGATGTGTTTCATAGTTGTGGAGATCTGGAGCTCAGGGACAGGGTTTAGCGATGGCCTTGGGGCAGTTGGGTTCAGGGTTGGATTGGATGATCTTGGAGAGTTTTTCCAAGCTAAATGATTCTATGATTCCATGTTTGTACAAAACAAGTGGAGATATTGTGAGGAAGAGGTGATTTACAGATCTGGTGGAGATACTGTGAGGAAGAGGTGATTTAGAGCTCTGTGTACCTGGATGTCTCTGCCTGCACTTATATTCCTTGTCCACAGAAGAAATCCCATGATGAAAATACTGCACTGGGTAGCTTTTCTCACTTTCAGGGTACTTTTCTAGATGGTCTCATATTTGTCCCTGATTCTTCTACCTTTGATTGAAGTCCAAACAAGAGTTTATTCGGCAGCAGGCTAGAGAAAGAGGACCTTCACCACCACAAGAGTCCCAGGAGGTAACTTGTAAGGTGCAGAGGAAGGAATTCAGAGGAGGATATTTGACAGAGGGAGCAGTATGGGCTTTGTGCTGTCAGCTCTTTTATTCCATCAGTTGTATGAACTGACTCCCTCTGATTTAAAATGGATTTAGTATGTGAGTCCAACTGATGGGTGGTTGCTATCACTTGATGTGCAAATGCTAGTCCCAGCGTCCAAGTCTCTAGAATGTCTCTGGGGTTGTTGGTTTTCCCCACCAATATCACAAACACTGTTACTTGTTCTGGACAAACCTCTTCTGTTTTTCTCATCCTGAGGGTTTTATTTAATGTTGTATGAGAAGCCTGTGGAAGGATACAGTCCTATGCTGCAGGATTTGTTGGGGAGAGACAAGTCACAGCCTAAGAAATGTCATAAAATCTGCAGTGTAAAATCACATACACCAGCATCTGGTGAGCTTCTACATGGGAGAATATTTCACTAGCCATCACCAATGATATCTTACTGTTACCTGGAGCTGTACCTGTAGTCGGCCTTTCTTTGAGGTTTTTGTGGTTACCTCTTACAACATTTTCCTAGCATCACTTTGTCTCCGTTCGCATTGTTACCTCTTCTGGAGCCATCTCATTTCACTTGCTGTCATGGCTTGAGGACATCAGAACTGTATTTTTCCATGTGGGAGTCTTAAGAGGAAATTTCTCTACCATAATTCTGCTTGAGGTCCTTTGTGCTTCTCCATGCTTAGGAAAGGATGTTTTGAAGGAACTTGCCTTGATGATGGTACAGAGCCACCCTTGTGTGAATGCTGGCCTCTCTCAGAGGGATTCTTCAGCTGACATCCAGAACAGGAGGTTACCCTTTGGAAAAAGACACTTCTGGCAGACGAATGCTGAAACCACAGATGTTTTGATAGCATGTAACTGACATACTCACATATACTGGCATAAAAGAACTGCCTGCTCCAGAGCCTAGAAATTAACATTTTTGGATGTCTAATGAGTCATAAATACTTCTTTTTCAGTGTCCCTTTCTCCACCCACCTGAGGGGTCCCAAAGCCCCATACAGGCTTGGTGATTGTTCCCTGCCAGAGCGAACATCAACACCTCCTATCAGAGAAAGATGTGCAAATGAGCTGTTAGGTTACACTTGGTCTTGATCTTCATGAAGGTATCTCCAGCAATCAGGACTCCTTATGAACCCTGACAGTAAATTGTGCCGAGGTGGCAACTCTGCACTGCTCAACTGGCCACTCATTAGACCCAAAATGAAAATCCCAGATGCATCAAGGTTGCCCCTTGGCCTTGTAGCTCACTCTTGCTATAGCAGAGTGACGTTGCCTCGTGCATTTCGGCTTGTCATCGTGCTTTGAAGCCTTGTGCTCATGCCAGCATCTTCCCAGGAGCTGTGTGCTTTGTAGGGAACATGTTTCCTACCACGCTGCTACCAACCATTTCTCCGGCAGTGCTGTATGCATACCTAGGGTTTGGCGTGGTCTCTGGTATTCGACAGTGTTACTAATGTTCTGTGCTTGTACATGTGTGTGTTTAATACCTGACTCCTTTAACACTTGACTGATTTTTTTAAACCCCTTGTTTTTCTTTGGTGGGGAAGGGCTGCGGGAGGGGGAATTTCCTAATAGTAGTTGTGGTTGATTTGGATTCTTCTTCTTTTTTTTTTTTTCCCCCTGAAAAAAACAAACCCTAAAATGAAGGGAGCAAACGGAAAAAAAACCCAATCTATGGTGATGACTTTTTTTATGCAACAGAAACTACCTTGCCCTTTTCTTGAAATATCTGCAGTATTATTAAAAATAATGCAATAAAAACGAACAGCCACTAAGGGTTCTGTAATGTTTTACACCAAGGAAGAATCTGTTTGGTTTTGAAGGGGACAAGATTTCATCTGCTGAACTTGTTTTTCAAAAATTAAAGGAAATGGGCAAAAGTCTTCCTGTGTATTTTAGTTTATATCAGCGTGTTTTTTATGACCCTCCCTCAACAGCTCGAACAATCCTGACTGCCCTCGTAGGACAGGTGTATGTCCCTTGATTTTAAATGGGGAACTTTGAAACGAGAAGAAATAGCAACTTATTTGAGCTCTCCCAATAAATCTGTGACGGAAACCAATGGAAGTTGCCTGATCTCAGTTTCCTGTTCAGCCTGGAGAAGAAAAGGTTCCATAGAGTCCTTACATAGCAGCTTTCCAATACCTTAAAAGGGGGCCTGTAAGAATGATGGGGAGGGACTTTTTATAAGGGCATGTGGTGATAGGATGAGGGGCAATGGATTTATGCTGAAGGAGAGTAGATTGAGATGAGATCTGAGGCAGAAAACCCTGCCTGTGAGGGTACTGAGGCCTTGGCACAGGTTGCCCAGGTTGGCTGTGGCTGCTTCATCACTGGAAGTGTTCAAGGTCAGGTTGAATGGGGCTCTGAGCAACCTGCTTTGGTGAGAGGTGTCCTTGCCCTTGGCAGGAGTTGAGACTAGATCTTGTGAAAGCATCATGACCAACTGCTCAGACTCCCTAGATGTGTTTAGACACAAAGGGGAGGCTATCAGTGCAGGACAGTTTCTGGCTATTCTTCCTATACCTAGTCTGAAAACAGAAACTATCCGTTGGAACCTAATCCAGCAAACAGAACCAACACTCGGGGGCTGATTTGGAATGAAAATTAGAAGGAGAAGCTGTACACCCTTTTTCTTACAAACCTTAATTTGGAAAGTATCAGCCTATTCATCTTTTTTAACCTCTGGTTCCTAGTAGCTGCACCCAGCCTCAGCCATGACTGGCACCCCCTCAAGTTACCCTCAGTTCCAGTCACACCCAGCTATTTGTTGGCTGCCAGAAGGCTCTTCTTAGGCTTTCAAAGCTAATTTACTGCCTCTGCCCTCCACAGCTGGCTTGATCATCACCTGTGCTCACCCTGCCTGCCAACAGAGTAGCTTTGACCTATAGATTGCTGGTACTTGGGTTCCTGGTGAGTGACAGAATACCAAGGTGCTCTTCCTGCTCGTCTCAGCTTGCTGTTCACCAGTCCTTCAAACAACTCCACTACCCATTCCCAGCACTCACTACTGCACTATAGAAGAGGTACATCAGCCTTTTCTAAGTGTTCTTGTAAAACATCTCATGAGAAACACAGGAACCTCTGGCTGATCTCTTTTCGTTTAAATGAAGACACCCATTGATCTCTCCCACTATGCCCAGATGAGTCATTCATCTCTTCCCAAGGCACTCGAAAGCTCTGCAATCAGCGCATGCCATGCTCAAGAGTGCAAACTGCAGCAGTTCAGACAGACACCTCCAGGGTCGATACTAAGTTTGGTGGCAGCCAGTGATCTGGAATTCAGTGCGATCAGTGCTAGTGTCAGGAAGCCCTTGGCCCCACACACAGAAGTGAGAGGTGGAAGACACGGAGGCAGCACAAAGCATGGCCAGGGGACACGGTCACAGTGTTACACCACTCAGAAAAGATATCAGGAGGTAGCAGGGGTGGGTTTGTGTTTACATCCTTCTGTCTGTGAACCAGCACAACTGGGCTTGTGAGCAGGAGCAAGCTCAGCCAGACGAGCAATGGATCAGAACTGCTGCAGAGCACTGTGTTCCTTCGGTGAATTAAACACACCACACACTGTGGCTGCTGCTAACCAAGCCCTTAGCTTGCTCCCAAATTGATCTGGGAAAACAAATGTACAAACTCCAGCAGAAACATGGCCAGGAATTATTTAGTTTGGGCTTTTTGGTTTCTTTTCCCTTTTCCATTGAAATGCGCTCCATTGTCTGTGTTGAAGGATGGGCAGCCTTCACGTCACCAGCCAAACAGTGCAACATTAGGTCAGTGAGCACAACTTACGGGAGGAACAGGCTATTAAGAGGAGCTAAGGACGACGACTCTGTGACGTCTGTAGTAGTGAAAGCACTGTGTATTCCATGCAAGGTTTAAGTCAGCTTTTACCTCTTCCTGGTTATTTTTAGAGATTATTTCCAGAGAACAAGGCCTGGTGATTTTTAAAGGTCTCAGCTAGTTTGCCAAGCTTTTGCCTTGGAGCAGAGGAAGCATGTTGTGTTCTTGTGGCACAGACTTCTCCTCCCTGAGTCTTAGGACCTACTGCTTCTGTAGGTACCTCGTCTCCTTTTCCTACTACATACCCATATCTTCACCTGAGTGCACTTCAGCACAGCCACTGCAATAGAGGGAGGTGGTGGTGGTGGTGGCCATCAGCTGATGGGATTAACTGGAAGTCATTGGCAGTACTTAGTGGCCATGATTAGGGAAGAGAAGTGATATGAGAGAAGGTAAGGAGAAGCTGGAAGGAAGTGTTGAAGGGATATTGCTGTGAGTGGCTGCTGGACACTACACAGGGATTGTTTTTACTGTTGGAGCTGACCTCATGAAGGCAGCAGCTGTGGTCTCCTCTACCTTCCTTAGGTACACAGCAGATAAGGTGTGTGAAGTGTGGGGTAGATGGCAGAGTTTGAGGTTTTTCATGGATTTCTAGGTTGTTTTGGAGGCCTTTGTTGCAGGGTTTGGGCTAACAGAGCATGCAGATCTTCCTCAGTTATTTCGGCCTTTGTGAAACTCAGCCTACACAAGCCCCTCTCTTATCCTACCCGGCCACACACAGTTTACACTGTAAGCCTGTTCCGTCTACAGCAGTGCAGTTGCTAGTTAAAAAATTCAATTATTTAACTCATTCAAGCAAGATTATTGGACATAAAGACTTCTTTTTCCATGGAAAGAGTGGTCAGATACTGGAACAGGCTGCTTAGAGAAGGGGCTGTGTCACCATCCCCAAAAGTGTTTACAGGTCATTTAGAAGTGATGTTGTGTGTTGTGATTTAGGGGTGACCTTGGTACAGTAGGGTTGATGGTTGGGCTCAGTGATCCCAAAGATCTTTTCCAACCTGAAAGATTCTATAAGATGTTTGGTGTTAAAGGTTTCTTTTTCAGCGGATATTCTGAAACCTTTTATGCTCTTGTGAAGAACAAGTAGTCTGGTGTAGTCCTCTTCTGGCTTGCATGAGCTCAGCTCTCCTTTGAGCCGATAAATCACACTGGGGATGCACAAGCTTTCATTGATTCTCCTGTATTTTTGCAGAGCAGTGGAATGTGGTTTTGCAGGGAAGTGAAATTATCAAATGGTTCAATAGACAGTTCTGTGCCAGGAAATTGTATCTGGGTAGGACTGGGATCTGGGAAGAAGTGGTGATACATCATCAAGGACAGTAAATGTGGCAACTGTGTCTTTGGATGGATTAATCAATGAAAGTCGCTCTGGTGAATTCATGGACTAACAGAACTGAGGATACCTGGTAGGTGCTCCAGAAAGGCAACTTTTGAGAGCATTTCTGTGGTGAATTATTCTAACCTTTGGCTTAGGATAGGTCTAAGCCTGATTGGCCTATGAGTTGGCTGCTGGAGGGTGTCCAGTGTAGAGCAACAAAGATGATGAAGGAAGTAGAACACCTCCCTTATGAGGAAAGGCTGAGGGAGCTTGGTCTCTTGAGCTTGAAGGAGGCTGAGGGGGGACCTCATTCATATCTATAAATATGTGAGGAGTGGGTGTCAGGAGGATGGAGCCAGGCTCTTCTCAAGGTCATCTAGTGATAGGACAAGGGGCAATGGGTGCAAGCTGAAACAGAGAAGGTTCCACATAAATTTCAGAAGGAACTTCTTCCCAGTGAGGGTAACAGAGCATTGGAACAGGCTGCCCAGGGGGGTTGGGAGGATGGAGCCAGGCTCTTCTCAAGGACATCTAGTGATAGGACAAGGGGCAATGGGTGCAAGCTGAAACAGAGAAGGTTCCACATAAATTTCAGAAGGAACTTCTTCCCAGTGAGGAAGCATTGGAACAGAGCATTGGAACAGGCTGCCCAGGGGGGTTGTGGAGTCTCCTTCTCTGGATGTTCCAGACCCACCTGAATGTGTTCCTATGTGACTCTATCTAGGTGACCCTGCTGTAGCAGGGGGATTGGAATGGATGATCTTTTGAGGTCCCTTCCGATCCCTAATGATTCTATGATTCTACATAAAACCCATCCACATACCTGCTGTTTGCAGCAGACAAGCAGGGGTCAATTCTGTCATCAGCTTTTATTAGTTCTCTTAATGTACCTGATGTCTGTTCTTTCAGGTAATGACACTTAAGCCCTTTGTGTAGTTGCATCCGTTTGAATGCTGTTCTGATTCTTTTTCTCTGAGAACTTGGTTTCCATATCATTAGGTGGCAGCACATACCAACCTAACATCAGCTCGTCCCCATAGCTCAGCAGTTAAACTAGAGGACGTGGAGTCAAGTCCTTAGACCCCATAATTAGTACCTGTAAATACAGATTTCTGTGCAGATGGAAGGTGATGAGCCAGGAGGAGACCTAGGGGGACCACAGAATCATTAGGAATCATTAGGGATTTAGAAAGATCATCTAGTCCAATCGCCTGCCACAGCCGGATCACCGAGACCAAGTCTCACAGGAACAGACCCAGGTGGGTCTGGAACGTCTCCAGAGAAGGAGACTTCACAATCCCCCTGGGCAGCCTGTTCCAATGCTCTGTTACCCTCCCTGGGAAGAAGTTCCTTCTAATATTTATGTGTAACCTCCTCTGTTCCAGCTTGCACCCAGTGCCCCTTGTCCTATCATCAGATGACCTTGAGAAGAGCCTGGCTCCATCCTCCTGACACCCACCCCTCACATATTTATAGACATGAATGAGGTCTCCCCTCAGCCTCCTCTTCTCCAAGCTAAAAAGGCCCAGCTCTGTCAGCCTTTCCTGACAAGGGAGGTGTTCTACTTCCTTAGAAGGATTGGATGTTAGGACGCCCTTCCTCATGGAAAGGGTGATCAGACCCTGGAATGATCACCTGGACTTTTGTCACCTCTGAGTAGGATTTTCCTTTCAGTCATAAATAAATACGTATACCTTACAAATTCCACATGAAAAAGTAATTACAGTGCAGTTGTGAATAAAGAGCCTGATTCCTAGTCATAAGACCTTCCTCCCTTTACTACTCATAAAAAACTGTAAGAGATGTTGACTATTTAAAGGTCCACATCTACCCTGCCTTCCTTCTGACAAGCTCGGACATTGATTCTGGTATGCAGTCTGACAGCTTCATGGCATTTTGGGATGTTCCAACTGCACCGAGAATGTGGGACTATTTTTTGTAGTGCCCCCCATCCCACAGCAGCCACTGACTCACGAGAAAAAAGCTACGAGCAATGTTTGGCATTTGCTTCCTGTGCAGCACAATTTGCCTGGTTCATTAACCTTCTGTATGTAAACACTGAGTCTGATGTGGGTATTTTGGGGGGATCGTGTCCAAACCAGATTTGTCTGTCTGAGCAGTGTTTGCCTCTGAAAACTGTTTAAAATGGCTCTGGCAATGTTATCCTCTACAGCAACTGATGGATGTCCTCTAGATCCATTCTGTTGGATGCTTGGTGAGTTTGGTTGTTGAGTCTCTGGTGCCATGAAACACAC
>VZRI01012873.1:0-18312 GCA_013397515.1 Upupa epops
TTGGAAGAAGCCCTTTTTGTTACTTTTGAACTCTCTTGCAAGGTTTAATTCAAAGGAGGCCTTGGCTTTCCTAGTTGCATCCTTACCTTCTCTCACCAGAGCCTTAGAATCATTCGAGATGGCCATCCCCTCCTTCCATGACCTACAGACTTTCTTCTTCCTTCTTAGTTTGCCCAGTAGCTCCCCGTTTAACCACCAGGTCTTCTGGCTCCCTTCCCTGACTTCTTTCCTGTCAGGATGCACTTGTGTTGTGCTTCAAAGAAGTGGTCTTTGAATGATGACCAGCTCTCTCGGGCCCCTTTACCTGCCAGTACCCTGTCCCGTGGGATTTCCCCTAGCAATTGCTTGAAACGGCGAAATTTGGCCCTCGTGAAGTCCAGGGTTGTAATTGTGGGAGACTGATTGTCATTCGGGGTTTTCCACAATAACTTGGCCACAATAACTCCCTGCAGCTACAGACTGGGGGATGAGAGGCTGGAGATCAGCCTGGCAGAGAGGGACCTGGCAGTACTGGTTGACAACTGGTGGAATAGTAGACAACAGTGTGCCCAGGTGGCCCAGAAGGTGGCATCCTGGCTTGTATCAGCAATAGTGTGGCCAGCAGGACTAGGGACAGAATTCTCCTCCTGTACTGAGTGCTGAGGAGGCCTCCCCTCAAGTCCTGGGGGCAGTTCTGTGCCCCTGACTACAAGAAAGAGATTGAGGGGGGCTGGAGTGGCTGCAGAGGAGCAATGAGGCTGGAGATTTGACTGCAGGGAAAATCTCATGAGGAGAGGCTGAGGGAGCTGGGGGTGTCTGGAGAACAACAGACTCATGGGGGATCTTCTCCTTTTCTACAACTCCCTGAAGGGAAGTTGTAGTCAGATGGGGGCTGGGCTCTTCTCCCAGGCAATCAGCACCAGGATGTGAGAGCAGGGCCTGAAGCTGCCAGGGGATGGTTAGGCTGGATGTTAGGAAGCCCTTCTTCACGGAAAACGTGATCAAACCCTGGAATGGACTGCCCAGGGCAGTGACAGATTCGCCATCCCTGGAGGTGTTGAAGGACATCCTGGCTGTGGCCCTTAGCGCCCTGGTGTGGCTGCTTTGGTAATGTTAGATCCTGGGCTGGGCTGGTTGAGCTTGGAGGGCTTCTGTGATGCCGTAATATGGCTAGATTTTGCCACTACTGAGCACAGTATCTCTACTGGAAAGCTCAACAGTATTTCACACCACATAAGGTATTTCCCAGTGTAGGTGTAACAGAAGATGCATCTTGCATGCTTAGAACATAACGAAGTACAACCTCTGCAGTGCAAGAAGAAAGTCCATACAGTTTTATATACACAGAATCACAGATTTATGGGTTGGAAGGAACTTCTTGAGATCTAATCCAGCTTCCCTGCCAGTTTTTAACTTCTGTTCCTCTCTTTCCTCCATAAATACAAAATGTGAGCTGAACTCTTCTTACCTGAAACTCCGCTGTTTTGGGGTTTGCTATGCGCACAGCTTTCGTTGCAGAGATATCCATGCCAAGCTTATCTGCAATGTCTTCTTGAGAACACTGAGAGGAAGAGACAAGAGAAATCTCAAAAACCCCAGGCAGTAGGGAAAGTTTTGGGTAGGAAAGCTGGTTTCTCTGTCAGCGATAATTACTAGACTAAACAAAGCTAGTGTTTTTTTTTAAAATAAGTGTTTATTGAGGTTTGTGTCCCAGATTATAAAACTGGAGGTTCAGATTCTGCCCTGCAGGGGGTGAAGCAGTTTAGTCTGACAATGGCCCTTGCAAAGGGACTGGTACTTTACTCACAAAGAAAAGGATTCCTTGGGGGCTACGTACAGAGAAGACTATGAAAAACAGATCCTGTGGTGAAGCCTTCAGCTTGTGTAGCTGCCCAAGATTCTCACAGTTCACTGTTTGCATTTTTGGGGTGTTTTTAAAGCCCTTGTTCTCAAGGTGCATTTTCCAGCTGGTCAGCAGAGCTCAGCCAATGTCTGCCCGCACCAAGCAACAAATGCAATTGATAAGATCCCCAGTGCAGGTTTCCAGCATTTTTAGCTTTATTAATGTATTAAAGAAACTAATAGCAGCCTAGCCATGTAATCGAGGATTTGCCAGGGTACATCTGTCTCCCACCCCTTTGCGGGGCGGGGGGGGGAAGAAGTGTGGTGATAGGCCATGCGTGAGGAAAACAAGCAGATGACGACATCTGAAAAAGTGGATTATTGAATAAAACCCAAATAAAATCTTACATGAATGCTGACCTTAGGAGGAGAGAACTGTGTGAAACACTTTTCATATGTGTTTTATACTACAGCCGGTTACTGAGACGGGACTGAAATAATTTTGGCTAAAGTGGGTCTTGTTCACAAGGAGAAACTGGGGCTCAAATCACTAAATCATAGAATCACACAATGGTCTGAGTTGGAAGGGACCTTGAAGATCCATGTGCAGTGTTTGCCATACAGATGGGCTGCAGAATACTGCAGCATACCTGATACTTGTCATCATTCTAGGGTCTTTTAATGAAGTGTTGGGGACACAGACAAGACTGTGGGTTCTGTATAATTAAGGTAACATGACGCAAAATGCTGCTGTTGCAGTTCATAAAGCTCCTCAGCATAGCAGAGATTTAAGAACATTATCTATTTTGTGCTGAAAACAAAAGATTTTGAAAGCCCTCATTTTCAGGGTGACTTTCCATGAAAAAAAATCAAGCCCATTCAAAATTTGAATAGGTGCAATTCCTCAAATTTTAGTGTGCATTATAACTTCTACGAAGGGTTTCCTCAAATCAACTCCTTGCCCAAAGCAGAGCACCACAAACACACAAATGAGAGTGTAATTCCAAAGCACTAGTGCACAGTTAGCTGCTACACAGCAGCGGATAATGCTGGTACAGTTACACAACAACCCCTCACTGCTGCTCCAACACACAATTAATGAAAATATGAAATCAAAATGTACCAGGGCGAAAGTGAGGGCCTCGGTGAATCCAGCAGCTGCCAAATCCAGCCTCAGGAGTTCCGTGAGCTTGTTGAGGGGCAGCTAAGATGAAAGAAAATGAAAAGAGTTTTCAATTTGCATCCACAACCATTTTTCTGTTGTTTCCCAAGGTGACTCTGCCCACTGCATTACAGCAAATTCACCACGGAGGTTCTGTACTTGTGTGTTGAATGTTTTTGAGAGCATCCACCAGCTGCCCTTAGAAAACGAATCTCCCAATTAGAGATCTAATACGGGACTCCCTCCTTAAACCCTATTTTCCTTTTTTCACCTAAGGACCAGCAATCATTGGTCTTGGCCTCATTCAAATCAATGGGGCATCTGTTTTGCATCCTACCCATGGTAAAGAGTTCTCAAGGCAAAGCATGTCAAAATATTTAATTCCTAGGTTCTGTTTTCCCCAAAGCCCTTCTGGCATGCACCAGTCATTTACAGACAACAGAGCGTTGAGTTGAAGGGCCAATCTTACTTGATTAGCTATGGTGTATGTTTTCGGAATAGTCATCTGAATGTTGTTATAACCATAAGCTATTGCTGCATCTTCTACGATATCGCAGGCATGGATAATGTCTGCCCTGGTAGGAGGGATTTCAACCTCTAGATTGTTCCCATTCCCAGTGACGTGCGACTTCAAACACATCCTAGTCAGCAGCTTTGCAAGGCTTGATGGAGTTTCACTGAAACAAAACAAGAGAGGAGCAATTTCAGGCTCTTGCAGTGAATTGACTGGGTTTCTTTGAGTAATCGATATTTATGCTGCAGTGCTTTTTAGCCCTAACAATGCCCAAGTGCTTTACAGGCTTGGAATCCCATCAGAACCAGCTCAGATTCTGACCCTTGAGCTCGCTGGTTTTTTTTATGTCACAGCAGTTCTGTGAGGTTGTAACAAATCAGTCACTTTCCTTGGAAACAGGGGAAGAAGCCCTGTTCCATTAGATTAGTTATAGTTGATCTAATTACCCAAGATAACCCCCAAATTCTTGATAAATGAAAACAAAAATCACACAATGTGAACATTTTAGAAACAGTAAAAAAAAGTTGTTTGTCTGTGACCGGGGTGAATTACAGAATCCTAGAACTACTGAAACTGGAAAAGCCCTCTGAGCTCATCCAGCCCAGCCCAGGAGCTATCACCACAGCAGACACACCAGGGCACTAAGGACCACAGCCACCCTGTCCTTAAACACCTCCAGGGATGGTGACTCCATCCCTGCCCTGGGCAGTCCATTCCAGGGTCTGATCACCCTTTCTGTCAGGAAGGGCTTCCTAACATCCAACCTAACCCTCTCCAGGCAGCTTCAGACCCTGCCCTCTCATCCTGGTGCTGGTTGCCTGGGAGAAGAGCCCAGCCCCCATCTGACTACAACTTCCCTTTACCGAGTTGCAGAGAGGGAGAAGGTCCCCCCTGAGTCTCCTCCAGCTTCCTCAGCCTCTCCTCATCAAACCTTCCCTGCAGTCCCTTTCCCAGTCTCTCTGCTCCTCTGCACCTGCTCCAGCACTTCAATCTTTCTTGAAGAATTAAAACACCTTGTTGACTTTTTCCTCAAATTGAGTCAGTTGTTTTTTTATGCCTGCAAATCTTAAGTAGCTTCCTTAAACCTTCCCTTTGTGTTTAGCACTTTAGCTAAAGTACTTGGTCAGAATGTATTTGGGGGTTTCCAGTACCATGATGAATGAAAACTGTTTTCACATGCAATCACATACCTGATTCCTATTTTCTTGTTAATAAGTTCAGGCTTCACCTTCTCTGTTCGATAAGCCAGTTCCTAAAAAGAAAGACAAAGCTTAGACACGATACAGATTTGCTGAAATCTCATCTCAACACCAGCTTATTCTAAGTCAAAGCCCTAAAGCAGTGAATGCTCACAGATGAGATCTCATGGTCCAGTGCAGATCAAATGACTTTTGGGATGAAAACACAAGAAAACTTCCAAATTCCTTATTGGCACAGAAATATCTGCCTGTATTTTACTTTGTACGTTACTCTGCATTTTAAGTTGGTGTTTCTAATCTTCTAGATATACAAATCCCTTGGGATCTTAGCAAGTGTGGAGATTTTTTCCACTGTTTTATCTAGGACAGCTCCTTTAGTTACTGCATATGTTTCTGTTTTTCAACCCACGACACTGGTTTTCTCTTCAGGGTTCCAGGCTTTTCCTCTGTTGATTAAAGCTGACACTGCTGAACTAAAAAACTGGAAGACCACCAGCTGGAAGAAAAGCTTTCAGTAAATGCAGGTTTCCCTCTATACAGTTGAACTTACTTGATAGGTGTGATTTTATGAACCCAACCAGATCTCTGGGTTGTCTTCAGTTACCTTCTGGAACCAGGAGGAATTTTTACCTTTGCAATATTCTACTACTGCAGAGAGGTCCGAGTCCAGGTGAACCCTCTTGACATCAACACCTGGCCTTACAGACCTTTAAGGAGTTGGAGTCTACCAAGTAAGAGGGAATCATCCAGTGCTACCAGGTTATTTTAACTGAAGGGCATTAAAACTTCCAGATCTGATCAGCAGGTTATGCTGAGGCTGATTTCAGCTCTCTACTGGCTTAATGCTGAAAGACATCTTCCTGCTTTTGCTTCTCCTTGTTGGGAACATGTAGGTTGTAAAGGCTTTAGACATCAATTTTGACCTTTGATTGCAATCTTTACCTGTTCCTGAAAAAGTTCACAGCTCATGAAGTCAGATGCACAGAATGTTAGGGATTGGAAGGAACCTTAAAAGGTCATCCAATCCAATCCTCCTGACAGAGCAGGATCCCCCAGATCCAGTCACACATGAAAAGCTCAGGCGGGTTTTATATGTATCCAGAGAAGGAGACTCTACAACCTCCCTGGGCAGCCCCTTCCAGAGCTCTGTCACCCTTACCAGGAAGAAGTTTCTTCTCATATTTATGTGGAACCTTCTACATTCCAGCTGACATCCATTGCCTCCTGTCCTATCATTGGATTACACTGAGCAGGGCCTGGCTCCTTCCTCCTGACACCCACCCTTTCCATATTCATTAACATTCATGAGGTCACCCCTCAGTCTCCTTTTTTCCAAACTGAAGACTCCCAGCTCCCTCAGCCTTTCCTCATCAGGGAGATGCTCCAATCCCTTCATCATCCTTGTGGTTCTGAGCTGGACTCTCTCAAGTGGTTGTGTCCTTCTGGAACTAATGGGCCCAGATTTGGACACAATGTTCCAGATGTTATCTCACCAGAGCAGAGCAGAGGGGGAGGAGAACCTCTCTAAATCTACTAGCCACCCATCTTTTAATCCACCCCAGGATATCATTTGCCTTCTTGGCCACAAGGGCACATTGCTGGCTCACTGTTGTCCTACTGGCCACCAAGACCCCAGGCCCATTTCTCCTGTGCTGCTCTCCAGCAGGTCAGTCCACAACCTTTTCCTGGTCCCTGAGGTTGTTCTTGCTCAGATGCCAGACTCTACACGGCCCTTGTTGAATTCCACTCCATTCCTTCCTGCCCAACTCTCCAGCCTGTCTATTCACCCCACTGAATGGCAGCCCAGTCCTCTGGTGTGTCAGCCACTCCTCCCAGCCTTGTGTCACCAGCAAACTTGCTGAGAATGAACTCAATACCCTCATCCAGGTCGCTGATCAATACATTGAATAGTACTGGTCCCAGAACCAACTGGGGGACTCCACTAGATACAGGCCTCCAACTAGACTCTAACCCACTGACCACTACTCTTCTATCCTGCAGACAGTTCACAATCCACCTCATTACATGATTGTCCACACCACACTTCCTCAGACTGGCTGCAAGGATGCTGTGGGAGACTCTGCTAAATATTTTAGTCAAGAGAGACGACATCCACTGCAATGCCATCATCTACCTATCTGGTTATGTCCCTATAAAAGGCTATCATGTTGTAATTTAAAACCTGCCCTTCAGTGAGGGAATCAATGTGACTATATTTTCAGACTTGTCATGAATTAGTGGAGCTTCAGAAAGGTTTCCCTAGAGAAGGGAAGTTGGATGGGGAGCTATTCATCATGGAGCTAGAAGAGGCCCTGACTCATTAATATAGTGAGATTAATAATAATATAAAAGCTCAGCTTTTGCACTGCACCTCAGAACCTGCAGAAAGATGTGTAAATAAAATCATTTCCCCATGGAGACTGAGGTATCACCAGGCTTACCGGGTAGATGTGGGTCTTCCCATTAGGATAAACCACTTCGGCTGCTTCAACACTGAGAGAGACAGAAAGAACAGAAGTAAAACCATTTTTAATGGAGTGACCCCAATGTAATTTCTCTCCAAGTGAAGACTGACACTCACCTGAATGAGTTCTCACAATATTCACTGAACATGGTGACTATAATATCAAGAACAATTTTTGCCTAGAAAATAAATATAATAAACATATTGAACTCTGCCAGTTGCTTGTGTTGAAGTATCTTAGCAAAAACTGAGGGAGACCTTACACCCTTTTCCATTCTATTCTATTTAACAAGCAGCATCCTGACAGTCTAGAATAACAGGCCATATTTTTAACAGTAGCTTTCTTGAGCGAGAGACATTTATGACCAGTCGTGAACTTTTTGAGTTTCAGGGTTCTGAAGCATCTGTGCATCTTTGCATAATTCTGTTCTGCACATGCACAGGGTCTTCATTCCCAGTTGCAACCGGGACTTCCCAGCCCTGAGGTCTAGTTAGTCCAAGCGAAAATGGAGAAGCAGAAGGTCTGGACATTGTTCATTATCCAACTGCAAACCCTTCTGCTTTACAGTTAATATCTTATGAGTCCTATTAGCAGAACTGAATCAGAATGAAACAGGATGTCTCGCCCTGCAAGGCCTGGGGTTTTTTTCTGATGCCTCACAGTATCGTCTCCTTCATAGAAACCATCTTTTACCGTTTATTATCAAGGCAGGCAGTAGCAAGAAGCAGTTTTTTAGTAGCTTCTTTTGAAGCCACTCCCCAACATGCAAATTCATTTGCATCCTATTGTGTACTAGGGTAAGTTAAAGGGTCAAGACACCAACTTTAGGGTAACTCTCAATGCATGCACAACCTATAGAATAAGAGGCAAAGCTCGGCTTTCATGCTTGGCTTTGAGGTTTTGAATTTGCATATGGAAAGCTTCCATCTGACAATTACTTGAACAGTATCCCTGTTTGTAAAAGATAATGAAGAAGAAACCAAGTTGTCTTCCTTCCCTTAGCCCAAATTTGAGATAAATTGATTGTTTGCCCAGAGTGTTCTGGCAAAACAGGCTATTTTAGTTTTTAGGGGGTTTTTTTGAAGCCTTTCCAATGCAGAAAAAAAAAGTGCTGGGTAACACAAAAAGGCCCCTCATTTACTTAAATTACTTTCTCCTTCCTGTTGATGCGAAGACACAGTAAAAGCCCAACCCAATGAAAATACCCACAGAAAACCAAACACTGTGGTGAGGGAATTTGAGAGCCTTCTCACACCCTTTGGAAAGTGGTTGTTGGCTCCACAAAGTAAGCGCCTGGCTGTTGTAGGTCTTTGTATTGGAACCCTACAGATCACTCAAAGGGAAAGCAGGAGAGTTTCATTTACCTTGGTGAGATCTGTGCCTGTGCATTCAATAAACACATTCCTGGTGTTTACACTTATTTTTGTATGGTCTCCTAGAACACATGAAAGCAAAAACAACTCCATGTTAAGACAAAAAACTGTTAAGAAATGTTAGTGCTTTTTTTTCAATGACCCCTTTTGTGATGCAGAAAGCTCAGTCATCGTCCATAGCTTAAATAGCCACTGTCTCCTGCACCTTCGCACAAAGAGAGCAGCTCTTTTTACACTGAAGTTTGTGAATCAAAGAGGAAAAAAGATGTAGTTATGCTTTGCACTGACACACAAACAGATCTGCAGGTATCTCAGTGACTAGCTGAGACACTAAAACATCAGAACAGTGGCCACCTCCTGGTGGCAAAGCGGTTCTGCACTCCCACAGCATCTCAGCTGTTTTGGCTTTAGGGATTCGGGATGTGAGGTCCCTAAGAAAGCAGCCGTGGACAATGAAATGTGATTCAGACTGAATTCGCAGGTACTGCTGTGAGCAACTGAGATCTCTTGTTGCTGTCTGCTGATAGATTCTGGGTTTGACTATTAGGCTTGTGACTGGGGCTCCCTAGTGGGTTCCCCTTAAGAATGAATTTCATAGAATCATAGAATCATCAGGGATTGGAAGGGACCTTGAAACATCATCTAGTCCAATCCCCCTGCCAGAGCAGGACACCCTGACCAGGTCCAGGCAGGTTTAAAACATCTCCAGAAAGGGAGACTCCACAAACCCCCCAGACAGCCCCCTGCAGCACCCCATCTCCCTCCATGGGAAGAAGTTATAGAATCGGTCAGGGTTGGAAGGGACCACAGGATCATACAGTTCCAACCCCCCTGCCATGGGCAGGGACACCCCACCCTAGATCAGGCTGGCCAGAGCCTCATCTAGCCTGGCCTTAAACACCTCCAGGGTTTGCTTTTTGTCTGTCCAGGGTCTCTCATCTGGAAGAAGCAAGGCAGAGCAAAACACCCTGGGGTGCCACCTCAATTGCCTCTCTTGCAGAATGAATGCCAAGTGTTCCTGTAGCTGGTTCCCCACAAAAGTGGGGAACACAGGGCAAAGGGAAGCATACATGGGGATACACAGGGATGCTCTGGCTTTCCTGGACCCTGAGCACCTCTTTCAGCTTCTGTGCTTTAGTTTCCTATTGGAGAAACCAGGTCAGAGGTAGACTGAAAGTTGCATGCACTGAGGGATCTTGTATCCCTTCCTGTGGATGCTGGGCTGGACCTCTTTGCAGATGGAACATGCCCAGCATTCTGGACTCATTTCAAAGCAAACACAATCTTTCCCTGAAGTGCTTGTAGATAACCCGATACAGCTGTTTACATTTCATCATTTGTTTGAAAAGTATCTTTAACCTGCAAGCTTCTCTCAAGTACTGTTCTTTAAAATACAGAGAAGTACTAGATTTCATAGAATCATTGAATCACAGAATCCTCATGGAAGGAAAGGACCTCCAGGATCATGAAGTGCGTCCCTCACCACAAGATCTCCCTAACCCCTAGACCAAGGCCTCAAGTGCTTATCTACCCATCTTTTAAACCCCTCCAGGGGTGGTGCCTCCATCCCTTCCATGGGGAGCCTGTTCCAGTGCCCATCCACTCTCTCAGGAAAGAACTTCTTCCTAAGATCCAATCTAAACCTCCCTTGACACAACTTGAGGCCATTTCCCCTCATCCCACTGTTAGCAGTTTGGGAGAAGAGACAAGCACCAGCCTCGCTACAACCTCCTTTTAGGTAGTTGCACAGGGCAATAAGCCCTTCTCTAAGCCTCCTCTTCTCTAGACTAAACAATCAACTCAGGCACTCTTCATGGAGGCTGTTTTCCAGACCTCTCCCCAGCCTTGTTGCCCTTCTCTGGCCCCACTCCTCAATGTCCTTCTGATACTGTGGCACCCAAGAGTGGATCCAGTACTCAAGGTGAGGTTTCACAAGTGCAGAGTACAGGGGCACCATCACTCCTAGTGGTTACACCGTTCCTGATCCAGGCCAGGATGCTGTTGGCCCTCTTGGCCACCTGGNGGCCCTCTTGGCCACCTGGTCACCCTGCTGGCTCCTGTTCAGCCAGCTGTCAGCCAACATCCCCAGGTCCTTCCCCACCAGTCAGCTCTCCAGCCACTCTTCCCCAAGCCTGTAGTGCTGCTGGAGGTTGTTGTGACTGAAGTGCGTGACCTGGCTCTTGGCTTTGTTAAACCTCATCCCATTTGCCTCAGCCCATCACTCTGCCTGACCAAACCCCTCTGCAGCCCCTCGCTACTCTCCAGCAGCCACTTCATTTTGTGTTATCTGCAAATTTACTGAGGGTGTGCTCAATCCCCTCATCCATGTCATTGTAGAGATGTTAAACAAGACTGATCCCAAGACTGAGCCCTGAGGGACATCGCTTGTGATTGGTCACCAACTGGATTGAACCCCATTCACCACAAATTTACCACAATTTGGCTCAACCTTTTTAATTGATCAAACGTGAACCACATGCACTGTTTCTGCATGGAACTTTCAGAAGAAGCAGCAGACACCCCTTCAGCTCAGATCAGGTGTTCTTACCAATCCCTGCATCAGAGTTGAAGCTGCCTTTTAAGAAAGTCTGGGTTTAAGATATGGATAAAGCACATCCGAAAGAGATCAGCACTGCAGATTGTATCAGTTGGTGTAGGGAAAGCTACTGATTCTTGACCTAAATATCTAAATCCACTGAAATAGGTTTATTAAAAGAGGGATTCTTCTTGTGGCATCAACTGGCTTTGGTTAAACACGTAAAAATCTCCCCTAGTTTCTTTTTTGTACAAAGGAAACCCACGTTTACTAACAATACAACAAAGTCTAGACCCACTTACGTCTTTTTAAGCCAGTAAAGTCTCTCTAATCACTTGTGTGATAGCTAAAGGATCCACAAGAACTGGGTCATCTTGCTGAGCAAGAGACTGTTTTAAGATCTAGGTGAAAAGTTTGCAGTGAGAGATGAAGAAAGAGGAACAGAAGCACCCATTTCAATGATGATACACAGAGCATTAGGGGTTGGAAGGAACCTTCAAAGGTCATTGAGTCCAATCCCGCTGCTCAAGCAGGATCACAGAACCTAGGGCAGGTCACACAGGAACACATCTAGACTGGTCTTGCATGCCTCCAGAGGAGAATTCCCAACCTCCCTGAACAGCCCATTCCAGTGCTCTGTAACCCTTACAGTAAGAAAGTTCTTCCTGTTGAGGTGGAACTTCCTGTGCTCCGGCTTAAACCCATTGCCCCTTGTCCTATCACAGGGCACAAGTGAAAAGAGATTGTCTCTTTGTTCTTGACACCCAGCCCTCATGGATTTATAGACAGCAATTAAGTCCCCCTGTAACCATCTCGTCTCCAAGCTGAAAAGTCCCAGATCTGTCAATCTCTCAGAAGGCAACGATGAAATTCTGGCTAAAATTATTTTAAAAGCCCAGAATATTTGTTACACATCAAGGTTTAGACACTGACTGTCACTACAAACCAGCAGTAAGACATTTTACCGTTGATGATGGGGGGCATGGATAGGACAACTCCATTGCTATCATAGATGATGGGATACAAAGGCTTGTCTTCAATGAGGTGTAGGTAGTGCCGGAGGTGACTGTCAGTCTGCAGGAGCAAAGCACAACCAAAATGTGGTGAAAATCAACACAGTGATGCTTTCAGTGAGTAATCACTGAACATGGACACTTTTATGCTGAAATTTCATGCAGGAATTTACATCTGGACCAGTAACACAGATGTATTCTGTACCAAACTGTTAGTCTCTCAAGCAGCCCTTGTTCCTTATCTCCCTTACTTATCTTTAGTCAGAGAACTTGGAGAATTTATTCCTTTTTAGCATTTTCCTGGTTTCATTGGGATGTTGGGTGTCAGACTTAATCCTGAAGCTTTTGCAGAGTTGTAAGAACTCTTAGTAACAGGGATATGAGACATTCTAAGCTATGTGTCAGTGGTCAGAGGCCAAAAGGATGAGGTTTAACAGGGTCAAGTACAGGATCCTACACTTTGGCCACAATCACCCCCTGCAGCTACAGACTGGGGGATGAGTGGCTGGAGAGCAGCCTGGCAGAGAGGGACCTGACAGTACTGGTTGACAGCCAGCTGAACAGGAGCCAGCAGGGTGCCCAGGTGACCCAGAAGGCCCGTAGCATCCTGGCTTGTATCAGCAATAGTGAGGCCAGCAGAGCTAGCGACAGAAATCTCCCCCTGTACTGGGCACTGTTGAGGCCTCCCACTGAGTACTGGGGGAAGTACTGGGCCCCTCACTTCAAGAAAGAAACTGGGGGGCTAGAAAGGCTGCACAGAAGCAACGAAGCTGTGGAAGGGACTGGAGGGAAAGTCTGATGAGCAGGCTGAGGGAGCTGGGGGTGTTTATTCTGGAGGAGACACAGGGGGGACCTTCTCCCTCTCTACAACTCCCTGAAACAGAGGCTGTAGTCAGGTGGGTCAGGCTGTTCTCCCAGGCAACTAGCGCCAGGACAGGGCCTGAACCTGCCAAGAGACCCAAGAGAGGGTTAGGTTGGATGTTAGGAGGCCTTTCCTCATGGAGAGGGTGATCAAACCCTGGAATGGACTGCCCAGGGCAGTGGTGGAGTCCGCATCCCTGGAGGTGTTGAAGGACAGAATGGCTGTGGCCCTTGGAGCCCGGCTGTGATGTTAGGTCCTGAGGTGAGCTGGAATTGCTCAGAGGGCTTTTCCAGCCTTAATCATTCTGGGATTCNCCAGGCAACTAGCGCCAGGACAGGGCCTGAACCTGCCAAGAGACCCAAGAGAGGGTTAGGTTGGATGTTAGGAGGCCTTTCCTCATGGAGAGGGTGATCAAACCCTGGAATGGACTGCCCAGGGCAGTGGTGGAGTCCGCATCCCTAGAGGTGTTGAAGGACAGAATGGCTGTGGCCCTTGGAGCCCCGCTGTGATGTTAGGTCCTGAGCTGAGCTGGAATTGCTCAGAGGGCTTTTCCAGCCTTAATCATTCTGGGATTCAGTAGAACTTTATTGCCCTGCATTTAGAGCCACAAATCTCGAAAACCCCACTTACCCTGTACAGATCCATTATTTGTGAGGCTGTGTACTCCTGGGATTGATTCAAGGGCTTGAACTTAATTTCAGAAGGTGCTTTGGCTGTGAAAGTGAAGGGTCCAGAGATGGTGTCTAAGTCATGGGTGCCTATTGCGACTAACGCTCTCCTTCTAGGAAGAAAGAAGGTAAAATAATGATTTTGTTTGTAATATTTGTAGTTCCTTGGAGATAATATAGTGTAATGTTCTACAGTCACTTCATAAAACCATTGTACTAATTCACAGCTTACTGAGGTTGTAAAAGGGTAATTCTGAGAAGCTTAGAAGTTGTTTTATGAATAACATTTTAGCAAAGGTTAACAGCCCACTCAACAGTGAAAAGTAAATCCAACACCAAAAGCTTTGTTCTCAGCTGCTGAAGAAGCTGGAACACCTAATTCATGCTGAATAAACATTTTAAACAGTAAGAAATCGGCAAGGAAAGGTCAAGAGAGCTGCTTCAGAAGACTTTCCTTAGTATATCCTCTGCAATGGGGATGTGCAGCCTTAGCATAGGGTGAAATCACACACACAGATGCTACACACAACCCCATTCAAGCACTGACCTGCAAATATTTTGGTGCAGCTTTTCCTGGAGGTCAATGAAACTGTCATAACGTTCCTTGGTGAACTTTATATTGCGAAGGACAGCAGCTACCGCATGGGGACGGATGTGGACAGTCTGCAGTTCCCAAGAGAATATGCAAACCCAGAACTGATTACCCATGTACTGGTCTTATAAACCCCTCTTTTGTCAAGGACTAATTGAAAGGAAAATTCAGGGAAACCCAAACCAACCCCCACTTCCAGGTCTGCAGGTTTACAAAATAGTTTCACCTGATCCACTATGAGTTTCACCCCAAATTAATTTTTCTGTTGTTCCTCCTCTTTCCTAAAAATAAATCCCAATGACTACAGATGTTTAAACGTCTTTAGCTCTGCAATGAAATCCCCAGTCTTGCTGCTCTCACAAAACTGATACTGATGTCTGTAAATCACTATATCAGGGCGCAGTAAAAGCTTTTACCTGTTCAGTGATAATCAGCCTCTGCCCTTCCCCCTGAGGCAGTATTATCTTCTCATACCTAGGGAGATTTATCCTGCCATAAAACAAGAGAGAAGGTTGTAAGGGAAAGGAATGTCCTCAAATGCAAGAACCTTTAGATATGCAGCATCAATTCCCTGCAGAAAACTGTCCCACTAGTTCTCCCTGGCTTTTGAATTAGCCACTTAAAATTTCTTTCCTGTGGGATGCTAACCTAGAACAGAAGGACTCAAGAAGATCAAGCAGGGAAGTGAAATCAATTCTCTTGTTTGGGATTTATTAAAGAGGGTCACAAGGAAGTTTCTGTCCAGGAGATTTTTAGGGAGGACAAGTCTAAAATAGAGCAGGAATAGGAAGATTTTTAGGGCAGATCCACACCCAGTAACTTTCTAGTATTTGAGGAAATACACACCAGACTTACACCCAAACCTCACAGCCCTGAGTTACCTTTCTTTGAAGACCTGCAGCCCTCGGACCAAGCCCTCGAGGCAGAGAAGATCATAGCGGTTGGCAGGAACATCAATTTTATACAGAATGGTTTCAGATGCATCCTTGGCCTTTTCCTCACCTTTTTCTTTGCTTATAATGTCTTTCTCTGATGTCTGAAATGGAGAAAAAGGTGGTTTTAATCTGAAATACCTGAACATCAATGGGGAATTCACAGGTAATAGGAAAAATTGGACGTATTCAAAATGCTAACAGTGTTGTTTGGGTTTATACAGCAGATGGACACCATAAAGAGCTGAGATTACATAACAGCTTCCTCAGAGTCAGGTTGCACTGCAGAACTACCAAAGGAAAAAGTCATTACCAGAATGTGTGATCTCTTTAAAGAGAGATTATAGAAACAAGAGACTCCAGGTTAGCAGATGCTAGCAGAGAACTGAGATCTTGATTTTGGTCTTTTGATAAATTAAGGGATCAGTGAATTCAAATTAAAATAGCAAAACCTGAATGAAGTGCAGCAGTAAGACATCTTGGGATCCCTTGCTTCTACAATTGTCATTTCTGTACGTCTGGTTTTCTTCATATTCAACACCACCTGCAGTACTAGCTTGTAATTAAGGTGTTACACCGCCTGCTCTGTGCTTTGGAGGTGTGTGAGGGAGTTTCAGAATGAAAAACCTGCAGTGGTCCTGCTCAAAGTTTCTAAAGGTCAAAGGGGACCCTCAAGTCTTGTCCATGTTGCTTTTGGAGGATCCCTGGAGCACAGTGTGCCCCAAACCTTGCCTAGATCTTTTCTGTTAGAGGGCAACAGCCCACACTGTACAATCTCCTACCAAACATAAACACAGCTGGTACCCTACCTGTGCTGGAAAAGTAACAGAAAAAAACATCACTTACAACTTCATCGAGCTCCAAGCCAAACTCAAAGCAAAGATCATTAAATTCTTCATCAGCTGTGAAGAAAGAATTTTGGTCAATAAGCAGATACTCAGTCTCTTTTTTTGGTGTTTGTTTTGAATAACAAATGCTCTTTTTCCTTCTCCTTTCTCACAGAATGGTTTGGGTTGGAAGGGATCTTAGAAGTCACCTTGGAACTAGGTGATCCCCCTGCCACAGGCAGTCCCCTGCTTTCAGTGAGATCAGAACTAACAGGGTTTAGTGATTTGACTTTTCAGGTACCTACATACTCTCTGCAGTGCATAGCACATTTCTGTAGGCTGGGGCTGCTCCTATCAGTGATAACACTTCATGTTTACAATTCCTACCAAGGGCTGCAATGGAGAAAGGCTCCTGCTTGTTCCTGTGGAGACCAAAGACATTGCTAAATCTTGTGTCCCATGCTGGGCTTCACCTGCAGTGAGCAGCAGATGGGGCAGCTGATCGTATACTGACCAACAGGGTGTTCCATCCCATATTCGGTAAAAAGCTGAGGGACCATGAGGTCCCTCAGTCTTGCTCTTTCTTCAGTGGCTGGTTTCCCTCACTTCAAGAAAGAGATTGACGGGCTGGAGTGGGCACAGAGGAGCAACAAGGCTGGGAAGGGACTGGAGGGAAAGGCTGATGAGGAGAGGCTGAGGGAGCTGGGGGTGTTCAGCCTGGAGGAAACTCAGGAGGGATCTTCTCCCTCTCGGCAACTCCCTGAAGAGAGGTTGTAGTCAGATGGGAGTTGGACATTTCTCTCAGGCAACCAGTGCCAGGAGAGAGAGCAGGGCCTGAAGCTGCCAGGAGAGGGTTAGGTTGAATGTTAGGAAGCCCTTCCTCACAGAAAGGGTGATCAGACCCTGGAATGGACACCCAGGGCAGTGTTGGGAGTCCTCATCCATGGAGGTGTTGAAGGACAGCCTGGCTGTGGCCCTTAGTGCCCTGGTGTGGCTGCTGTGGTGGTGTTAAATCCTAGGTTGGGTTGGAAGAGCTCAGAGGGCTTTAACAGCCTCAATCATTCTGTGATTCCCTGAGAATGACTCTATCCTGCCTGTGATCCCAATCCGTGTATTCCTGAAGCCAGTTCCCGTATCCCCTTCCTGTCTGCCACCCAATCCAGCCCAGGACTTCTACAGTGCCTGCTCCAGCGGTGACAGGTATGTAACTGACACCGGGGAACCAGGCTCGGTACTGGTTCTGTATATATTATCAATTTATTTCGTTAAAGATGCGGTAGTTTTCCAATCCGTATGTCTTTTTCCCTTCTTTCTTTCCTATTCTTCTTCTGGGGAGAGAGAGGGGCTGTCACTCGTCTCATGGCCAGTCCAGTCTTAAGCCCCGACAGGCACTGCACCTTTCACCAGAGCAGGTTGCCCAGAGCCCCATCCAACCTGGCCTTGAACACTTCCAGAGGTGGAGCAGCCACAACCTCTCTGGGCAACCTGTTCCAGGGCCTCAGCACAGGGAAGAATTTCTGCTTCAGATCTCATCTCAATCTCCCCTCTTTTAGCTTGAACCCATCCCTCTTATCACTAGAATCTCTCAGAAAAAGTCCCTCTCGAGTTTTCCTGCAGCCCCTTCAGGTCCTGAAAGCTGGTCTAAGATCTAAGATCCCCCCGGAGCCTTCTGTTCTCCAGTTGAAGAGCCGCTACCCCCATAGCCTAGTTCCCGGGAGCGATGCCCCTCCTTCCCACTCCCCACTCACTGTATTTCCTGCCCAGAGCCTGGAACAGCAGCTCCCGCTTCACGCTGACGGTCGGCATGGCCGCCCCTTCCTGACCCACACTGCGCCTGCGCCGTCTCTCGCACAGGCCCCCCCTGCCCATTCGCCTTCCAGGCCGCCTGAACGTCGCGCGGCATTTCTCCGTGCCCGTCGCTCCCTTTTCCGCACAGTGCGACAGCGCGGAAACGGCTCGATCGAGAGCGGTGGAGCGGGATCGCCCGTGTGCTGCGCCCAGCAATGGGGTCGAGCAGCGCGCTGGGCGCAGGCAGCGCAGAGGACAGCCGCGGCGGTGACGTCACGCTGCAGGAGAGCAGCTCCGCGGCCTGGACGGCGAGTCGGGGTAGCGGCTGCGCTGTGGCGGCGGGCGGCGGCAGCGGTGGGACTGGCGCTTCGGGGAAGGGGATTTCGTTCTTCGAGATGAGCTTTTATTTGTTGATGAGAATCTGTCAGTGCCCTCCTCCGGGGTTAAGGACCGGCGGGGGGAGGCTTTAACCAGCTTGAGGGGGACGACGACGACATTAATCCGCTTGTGGGGGGGCATTAACTCCTGGGGGGGGGGGACTAACCTCGCTCTGTGTGGGG
>VZRI01012873.1:31250-52072 GCA_013397515.1 Upupa epops
CTCATTTAGACCCAGAACCAACACCCATGTTTTTCAATCAGGACTTAGAGTCAGAATGAGTCTCCATTTCTGCTCAGCAGCCCATTAATTCAACGGGACCCTAAATGCTCTTTGATTTTGTAATGGTGAAGCGCAGCCCAGTGTTTCTGTGCCATTTGGTGTGAGTGTGTGCGGGCTGGGAACCTGTCATATGTGGCCTCACTGTGTCAGCAAAAGCCCTCTGCATTCTGGAAAAGACATTTTGGCCCAAGGTAATGCAGATACCAGATACGAGGTGAAGAAATCCTAAAGGCACAGAATGAGTGATGAATCAGCTTGTTCGTCTGCAGTTTCACAACTCTCAGTTACTTATTTCTCTGTCTCACCCTCCTCTGGAGCAGCTTGCAAAATCTTTTACTAGATGAAGGCAAACCCAGCAGTATGGGGGTGCTATTGCACCACAAGGTGTTCCTGTTTGTCTTGAGGTTGTGGTAGACTCAGGGTATTTGCACAGCACCAGTACAAGTCGGGCATTCCGATAGCTCTTTTATGGGTGATGAGGTGGAATGTGCTGTGCTCAAGGTGCCAGTAGGGCTAGGGACTGGGAATGTGAGGCTTCGGGGTTCCTCAGGCTAGAGTTTCTGTAGAAGCAATGGCTTTTGCCCCAGGACTTTCCAGCCAGTTCTCTTCTCCTCAGTGATGGAGCTAAGGAACAGAAGGTAAATCCTAAGTAAAGCCCATACCTCACCTGTCATTTGGAGACTGCTTGGGATTACCCTACTTTCTGCAGGCTAGTGGAGGACACTGCTCTTAATGTTTTTAATGGTGCTGCTGGACAGATGAAGTTCTAATTGAGCTTTGACCTTTTTAGTTTTCTCCCTAAGAGGAATTTCTTCATCCAAAGGGTTATCAAACACAGGAATGGTGGAGATCCTATCCCTGGAGGGGTTGCAACAGCATGTTGACCTGGTGCCGAGGGACAGAGGTTAAGGTGACCTGGAGGTACTGGGTCAGAGGTTGGACTTGATGGTCTCAAAGATCTCTTCCAAGCAAAGTGGTTCTGGGATTCTATTTAAGGGAACGAAGCATTAATCAACAAGGGCAGTGCAGCCATGCATTTAAATGCTTCAGTGTTCTAAACACAGCAGTGGGTTGTCTTCTTGGAGACAATTTCAATGGTTCCCTCCGTTTGTCCAGGAGCCAACCAGTTCCTTTCCACCAGGCAGCTCAGGGACTGGATGTGACCTCATGAGGCTGTGCGGGAGCCAAGGGCAGTTCATGTGATTTCAGTGGGTAGGGTTTGGCCTATGGTGGTGGTGAGTATGGGTTCAGGGCAGTATTTTCAAAGAAGCCTGGAGGAAGCAGGATTTTGCTGGTGACTGGACAGCAGAGGAGCCTGGCACAGCGCTCAGGGCTGGAAGGGTGTCTGGGTTTCATCACAGGCTCCATGCATGCCTGACCGCAAAGCAAAGCTCTGCCTTTGCCAGCTGGGAGCACTGGGAGGTTAACAATGAGGTCCCTTTGCTTGCCAAAAGAGAAAACACAGCTGAATGAGGATGGACTGACTGAAACAGTGGTGGGTAAGATCACAGGCATCATCATGATGCATCCAAGTATTCCTTTGCATGGTGGTGACCAGCCACCGACTGTTGTGTGATGGGTAACAACCAAGTTAGGCAGTGCCCAGGGGCTCGATGCTTGTTACCTGCCAACTACTTCACTGAGGAAGCTTAGAGCTTAGAGCTGCGGAAGGGTGCTGTGCTGGTGGTTGTAGAACCATGGCCACGCTGCTGCTGCGACCTGCAGATCCCAGGTGAGATTTTCAACACATTTGTTGTTTTCTAGGGCTCATCTGGTCCCGGTGTTTTCTTTTGGGGAGAACGAACTGTTCAAGCAAGTGGCCAACCCCAAGGGTTCCTGTCTTAGAAAGGTCCAGGAGAAGCTGCAGAAGATCATGGGCTTTGCATTGCCTCTGTTTCACGCTAGAGGAGTGTTTCAGTACAGTTTTGGGTTAATACCTTACAGGCAACCTATTCACACTGTTGGTAAGTCCCCGCATGTGTTTCTAATGTCTGGGTAAATCTGATCTGGTTACCCCCATGGCAGGCAGGCTGGAACTCTATGGTAGAGCTCTGAGGTCCCTTCCAACCTAAACTATTCTATGATTCTATGAGTCTCTTCTAACAGAAGCAGCTGTGGATGTAAAGCAAGGTTTCAAATACATCTTTCCTTTGAATTCCAGTTAAAACAGGGGTTCTCTTCTCCTTCCAGTGGAAAGCTGTATTTGTGTTTAATGGCATAACTGGATATTTCGGCTAAATTGGGTTTAGCTGGGTTCTGAGCCTGGTGAACTAACAGAGCAGAATGCTGGAGGAGAGGAAGATGCTGCAGAGAGATCTGGACAGGCTGGATCAATCTGTACAGCCCAGCGGGATGAGGTTGACCAGGACCAAGGACAGGGTCCTACACTGCGGCTACAGCCTGGGGGATGAGTGGCTGGCGGAGAGGGACCTGGCAGTACAGGTTGACAGCCAGCTGAACAGGAGCCAGCAGGGTGCCCAGGTGGCCCAGAAGGCCAGTGGCATCCTGACTTGTATCAGCAATAGTGTGGCCAGCAGGGCTAGGGACAGAATTCTCCTCCTGTATTGGGCACTGTTGAGGCCTCCCCTTGAGTACTGGGGAAAGTTCTGGGCTGTTCACTTCAAGAAAGAGTCTGAGGGGCTGGAGTGGGTGCAGAGGAGCAATGAGGCTGAGGAAGGGACTGGAGGGAAAGTCTGACAAGGAGAGGCTGAGGGAGTTGGGGTGTTTAGCCTGGAGAACAGGAGACTCAGGGGGGACCTTCTCCGTCTCTACAACTCCTTGAAATGATGGGGTGATGTTAGGTCATGAGCCGGGCTGCTTGAGATCAGAGGGCTTTTCCAGCCCCTCTCAGTGAAGCTAATACTGCTGCTGTGTTTGATTTGCAGTGGGAAGTCCCATCCCTGTGACACAGAACTCGAATCCCACCACTGACGAGATAGAGCAGCTACACGCCCTGTACCTACAGCAACTGAGGAAACTGTTTGAAGAACACAAAAGCAATTATGGGATTCCCAAACATAAATCTCTCATCTTCGAGTAGCAAATTCCAGTTGGTGATCCCAAACCCCATGGAGAAAGCCCTGCTGGATGGTGGGAGATGACTTTCTCACAATCTGGACTTTGCAATCTGTAATTCTCCTCTTGTAAGGAATCATTTGAAGAAAGGCTTATTAGATGGTTTATTGATTATCTTACTGTTACACACCACCCCCCACAAAAAAAAATCCTTAGGGTGTGATCCTTGAGGCCCATGCTGGTTTGAGTTGTCCTTTCAGGGGCATCCATACCAGAAACCCTAGTGATGGGCTCCACATGGATGTTCATGACCCAGTGGTGGAGGTGGTACCTTGAGCAGATGAAAGTGTCCCCGCATGAGCAAGAAAAGTATGAAACCCACAGAGTCTTTGATGAGGAGCTGAGAGATTTCACCAGTGTGGAGGGAACCCAACGCCACGTTGTTCTCTGCCAGCACAAACCCTGCTGCTCTTCTGTAGAATGATGGGTTGAGTTGTCAGCAGATGGCTGTGAGGCTGTTTCCATGTGAATTCATGAAGAAATAGAAGCTGCCCCAAGCAGGGTGCTAGGAAACATGTTGTGGCCAGGGTAGAGGGCCGAGCAAACCCTCTGTCTGGAGGAGAGCAGCATGTGGAGCTCCCTGCATGCAGCTCCATGCCAGGTGGGAGGCACTGGTTGGTGTGATGTGTTGGTTCTGGGCAAACCGTTCTCTGGATGGTGTGTTTGGGAGCTGGAGTGGGTTGGTTGGGCAGCTGCAGCGTCAGAGGAGAGGACAGGCTGGCCACGGGATGAGTATACTGGGTAACTGGGGGGGAATCCACAAGTTTTAATTGCAATTCAATTAAAAATCCATCATGCTTAATTGTCTTGTGTAAATGTGAAGTGCTGATGTGCCAAGCACTTCCAGCAAAGGAAAGACAGCCCGGCTTGTTCTGTCCAGCTCTGAAACTTCCCCAAATAAAGTGTCCTTGAAGCCTGTTCGCTGAGACAATTACAGGATATCACTGGAATTTTGATGGGATAAATCCTTGTAAATGTGTTCTCCCTGCAGATCTGCTTTTACTCTACTGTTTGGTTTGCTACTAACACATTTGGCACCTGAATACTCCTGGAGTAGGGCATGCACATGGTTGTTGAGTCAGTCCAGTACTGGGGCGCTCCAAGAACAGCAGCACCAGCTCCACAGAGGCACTGAGCACCCTGTGGACTTGTTGGGCTGGAGTATCCATAGAGGAAATGCCATTGAGACATTGTGAAGGAGGATGAGACCTTATCAGGATGAAGGTGTTTAAAGGAAAGAGTGAAAATCCTGACTCCTGAGTGAGAAGTTGAGTGTCTCCCTGTACTGGGAACTGGTGAGGCCACACCGGCAATGCTGGGTTCAGTTCTTCACCCCAAGGAGGACATTGAGGGGCTGCAGCTGGTCCAGAGAAAGGCAGTGGAACTGGGAAAGGGTCTGGAGCACCAGTCCTCTGAGAAGCAGCTCAGGGAACTGGGGGGATTTAACTGGAGAAGAAGCTGAGGGGCTCTTAAAGATCCAGGAGCCTGGGAGGTAAATGCAAAAGCCCATGGGTGCTGGGCTGAGGATGACAGCAACGGGTTGTCTTTGATCCAGTTAGGTAGATCTCACATGGAATCTGCAGCTACTGGTTTTGGGGGCAGCATCTGGTCCAGAAGGTACCCAGCAAGTGGCATGACCTCAACATTCCATGAGGAAAGTCTTTGTGGGCTCTGAACCATCCACAACTGGCACAGTTAGAGTGAGTAGGGACTGAGTTAACCTGGGGATCGTATTTTCAGTGCTTTGTAACCCAGGAGGGTGGAGCAAACAAAGAAAACAAAATCTGCAGGCTACTGAGATGATGCTTAGGTTTCTGGTGGCATGTCCACTCTTCCTGGAGCTAACCTGATGTTGTGTTTCTCTTTGCCAAATTCCATCTGCAGAAAGCCAACCTTCCCAGATTGGTACTTTGGGACTCCTAGAGCCCGTTTTACACACTGACGCTTGTGGTGGTACCTGTGGAATAGGAATGCCTGTCATTTCTGTGACAGCTGTGGCAAGGAGGGGTGAGACAAAGGTTTGTACTAAACTTGTGTCAACTGGAATTCAGATTGACACACATGCCATCCCCACCCAGCTGATCACACGGAGGAGGCAGTGCAGCGTCTCCCAGGAGAGTGCAGCAAGGCACCAAGATTAGTGGGCAGTCTGCTCAGACAATGTTGTCACCCCTCCCGTTCTCTCTCCTGGGACTCCTTTCATACTCTTAGTGTCCTTACATATAGGGCCAGTCAGTGTGAGGGAGGTGGCAAAATGCACCCAGGATTAGGTAATTTGTGTATGTCTCACTGGACTGGTGGGGGTCTCTTGATCCCCCTCCCCCCACTGCACCTTCTCCCCCTGCCCCTTCCTCTTCAGGGCGCATTGTTCTCTGAAGTTATCACAGGCACAGTGCCCAGTCCTGTGGGAGGACAGATCTGTTGGCAGCCAATCTGCTCGTTGTAGTTTCTAGTTTGTGTAAACATGGAGAGAAGCAGTCCTTTCCCATAGCCTCTGACAATCATATTTCACCCAGTATTTTCTCATCCCTAATACAGTCCCTTGGGCCTGATCCAGTTTGGATTAGGCTTGAGCTGATTTCAACTTAATTTTTAAAGGTAAGTGTGAATTTTAAGTTAAATTTGCATCAAGGAGGAACAAAGAACAACTGAATCTTCATGCTTCTTTTTCCAAGCGCTGCAGCCGCACCAGTCCTGGGAGGACGAGGGGGCAATGGCTTCACATTAGAGAAGGGAAGATTGAAATGAGCTGTTAGGAAGAAGTTCTTTAGCAGGAAAGGAACTGAACACTGGAACAGGTTGCCCAGGGAGGGAGGTGAGGCCCCATCCCTGGAGATCTTCAAGGGGAGGGTGAACACGGCTCTGGGCAATCTGATCTGGTTGGGGATGTCCCTGCTCTCTGCAGGGGGGCTGGACTAGATGATTTTTGGAGGACCCCTCCAACCCAGGCCTATGGTTCTGTGATTGTATGGCTACTATGATGGATTGATGACGTTACCTCCAGCCCCAAGGAGTTGGCTCTGAAGGGATTGGGTGGCCTGAAGGATGTGGCTGGTTTTCCAGCAGGTGTTTCTTAAGGTTGGTATCAATTCCACGTCTGCTGAGCTGTTGGAGGAGATTCTGGCAGTGCCCTGTCTTTCCTCAGTTTAACAAGCAGAACGGAAGGTAGAGATGAGATCTGAGGCAGAAATTCCGCCCTGTGAGGGTGCTGAGGCCCTGGAACAGGTTGCTCAGGGAGGTTGTGGCTCCATCATCCCTGGAAGTAGTCAAGACCGGGTCAGATGGGGCTCTGGGCAACCCGGTTTGGCGAGAGGTGTCACTGCCCATGGCAGAGGATTGGCACTGGGTGAGCTCTGAGCTCCCATCCAGCCTAACCCAGTGTCGGATTTCTGGTGCTGTTTCTCAGTTGCTCGGGATGAACTAAACCCTATCTTTCCATCTGAAAGAAGCAATTTTTTGACTTCTCAGTATTTATCCTCCGTAGAGGCCCATTTAAGTGGGTGAATATTTCGAACCTAGGTTTCAGGTGTGGACCGTCCTCACCCCTCGCCCCGGGTCGGACTCTCGAGGGTCCGTGCAATGGCGGTTCCTCGCCGCCAGAGGGCGCTGTCACACTGCGTCGCGACCAATTGCGGGCGGGGATGGGGCTGGGTCGGGGGTAGTGTCCTGCTCCCGGCTTCTTCCACCTTTGAGTTATTTCATGGCTTTAATCTACAAAAGAGGAGATTTAACCATGTCCAAGGAACTAATTGGTGATGCTGAGGGTGCTGAGAGGTGGCCCAGGTTGTCTAAAGAGGTGGGAGAAGCCCCACCCCTGGAACCATACCAGGTCGGGTTGGACCTGGGGGCTCTGAGCGACCTGCTCTGGTTGGAAATGTCCCTACACACTGTAGGGGTTGAACCAAGAGGGAAATGTCTGTAATTTGGCCACAAGTATTCAGTGAGGTGGAAAATATTTGCTGTCATATCATGTATGGGTGGAGGAGATGAGTGTTGTCACCATGGCTGGTGACCAATGGTGTAGTAGTAACAGGTGATAGGGTAAGACGAAGTGGCCTCCACTTGCACCAGGAGAAGTTTAGGTTGGGAGTTAGGGAAAACTTCTTCCTGGAAAGGGTGTTCAGCTCTTGGCACAGGCTTCCCAGGGAGGGGGTTGAATCACCAGCCCTGGCCATGTTTCACAGTCGTGGAGATCTGGAGCTCAGGGACAGGGTTTAGGGTGGCATTGGGACAGCTGGGTTCATGGTTGGGCTTGATGATCTTAAAAGTCTTTTCTGACCTAAACGATTCCATGATTCTATGAAACACTGTGGTGCTGGCTACTACTTACAAACTGCAACTATTTACCCCTCCAGAACAGGAAAAGCATTGTTAGAAATCCAACACTATTGCAGGCCAGTGTCTTCTGCAATTACCCCTCTGATCATGTTGCATTTACATCCCATTGGGTGCTCCAGACACAAAACCTTGGTGCCTCCGGGGTATTTTACCAGAGTAATGACCGTAAATGAAACCAAATACATCAGATTCAAGTTGTGAGAAGCTGAAGCTCCCAGGAAACCCTCCAGCTTCCCACCTTGTCCTGGGTATTCAAAAGGGATGGCTTTCTTGGGGCTGTTGGTGTTCACTTTGATAGGAACATGTGTTAGGACTTCTAGTTTGACAGGAAAATTGTGGTTAGACTTGGCTCATGTCGTGACATAAAGGTGTATTTTGTGGGACTTAAACTGAGAAGTTCTTCATCTGACCCTCAGGTTTGGGTTAGTGGTTGGACTAGTTGACCTCAAAGGTGGAACCGAGATGATTGTATGATTCTGTGAAGAGGGACATGGGGTCAAAGCCATTGATTTTCTTTTGAAATGAGGGGGAAGATACCTTCTTTAAAGCTGACTGTTCATTGCATCAAGGTGTTGTATCCAGCCTGTTACATCAACCACTCTCCGTGGGGTGGTTGACAGTGCTAATCTGTATTACATGGGATTAAACGGGCCAGTAATTAACTTGCATAAGCGCTTTAGCAACTTTTGGCCTCTGAAGTGCAGTGTGTCCTGTGCACAGCCTCTCCACAGTGCTGTCAGCACAGTGGGAAGTGGCTGAGGAGGAAGCAAAGCTGAAATTTCAGCAGCAAACTTGTTTCACACCAGCGAAGGGCAATTTGAAATGGGCTGTTAGGAAGAAGTTCTTTAACAGGATAGGGGTTGAACCCAGAAACAGACTGTTCAGGGAGGGAGTTGAGGTGCCATCCCTGGAGATCTTCAAGGGGAGGCTGGACAAGGCTCTGGGCAACCTGATCCTGTTGAGGATGTCCTTGATTCTTGCAGGGGCATTGGCTAGATGACCTTTGGTGATCCCTGACAACCCAGCCCATTCTAGGATTCTGTGAAATGCTGAGAGAGAGAGAATGTGCAGATAGCCCAGACGAAACAGGCCGTGTTGGGTCTGTGTCCTGGGAAGGCAGTGTGGGCACCAGTGCCCACCACTTTCCATCTATCTCCAGTCCAATGTGAGTTGTTATTCCCAAGAGTATTGAAACTGGATGTAGGAATTGACTCCTTCGGTTTCCTTGAGCATTTACTCATCATAAACCACACTCTTAACTCACTCTTCCTGCCGTGCTGGGGAGATTGCATTCAAACGTGCATCCCTCGGCCAAGCTACTATGTCCATAAGTCAGGAATTTCCCCCAGTTTCTGGATTCTTCACTGGTAGCCTTTTACATATCAAGAGGCACTAGAGATATAAATCCAAAGCATTGTTCTCCTCATTGGAGTGCGGAAGCTCTTAAACTCTCCTGGTGCAGCTAATTGTGATTCAGAGCCAGAGGAAAGGTCTTGAAGTCAGTGAGATCAGCAGGACCTTGAGAAGATTTCACTCCCCTTGCAGACAGCATATTCTGGGCAACCTGTGCTAACTGAGGATGTCCCTGCTCACTGTAGGGGGTTTGGATTAGATGGCCTTCAGAAGTCCCTTCCAGCCTGGGTGATTGTACAATTATCCTGGGCTCATCTGTGAAGCCCTTTTCATTTTTACACAAAAGAGAAGTGAGAACTCCCTAGCAGGTTATCTGAGATGTATAGGGCTTCAGGAAAAGCCTTGTAGACCATGTTGTTTTGACCTTCAGACTGCAAGTCTTCTTGAAAGCCCCGTGGAAGGGTCTTCTCAAAACCTTCTTGCTTTCAGGTAGGGTTGTCTTTGGAGATGAGACATTTCAGCGCCAAAAGCTGGAAGTTTCCTCACTGCCCTCAGGTAGTCCCACGGTGTCACTGGGGGTGAAGCTGGTAGGGGGTGTTGTCACCAATGTGAGTCTTCCTTTTGGAGCCCTGAAGACTTTCTGTAGAAAACACCATTCCTAGATGCCTCCCTTAGATGGTAACTCCTGGTTTAGAGGGGAAAATGAAAGGGTCACCTTGTTTATAGTGACAGTGATATCAAACAACAAACTGCTGAGACAATGGGGACAGCATCTCACTGGGGAGAGCAAAACCAAAGGTCTGAACTAACAACATAAAGACCTTCAAGTTGAACCAGCATGACCTAGAATCCTAAACCCTGTGTTCTTATTCCTAAACTCTGTCCCTGAGCTCCGAATCTCCATGACCGTGAAACGCATCCAGGGAAGGCAGTTCAACCTCCTGCCTGTGCAGACTGTTCCAAGGCCTGAGGACCCCTTCCAGGAAGAAGTTGTTCCTAATGGCCGACCTAAACTTCACCAACTGCAGATTGAGGCCATTTCCTCTTGTCCTGTCTGTTGTTCCTTGTGAGAAGAGACCAACTCCCACCTCTCCCCACCCTCCTGTCAGTCAGTTGCTAACAGCAGTGAACACAAAAGGTGTCAGCAGAGCAGGCTGAGCTTACACCAAACCCCATTTCTCAGCACGGTAACTCAAGCTCCTGCATTAATAATTGAAAGAACTGTGAAAGATGGAGTTGGAACAGAATGTCCAGTACTTGTTATTGTTTACAAAGGGCTTTGAAGTCACCCCAAGGATTTTATTGTGGGATTGCAGCACAGGAGTGATCAGAGGGTTGTCTTTGCTCTGCTGTACCGCAAATCCAATCAATGCTGAAGGGAAGGTGGTTATGGCAGCCCCATCAGCCCTGGGCTTGTCTCACCTTCTATACAGAGTCTGGATTCCCCAAAGCTTTCTGCTTGGGACCACAGAGGCAACAAGTTCAAGTGAAATCGTTCCCAGATCTTTAGATACACAAAATTCACTTGGATTTCAGTCCTGGTCAGACACCTCAAAACTCTCCTTATCAATTTCAGACAATTCTTTGCAGGTAAAGAAACAGGCACCAAGATCTGGAGTGGATTTGGTCTCCAACCCAGACTGCCTGTGCTCTTTGGAGCCAGTATCACCTGCAGACATGTCTGCTCTTGGTTTGGGGCTTAACTGATGAGCCCAGACTGGGCTGGAGATTTCTCCTTCAAAGGAAGAAAGGAAGAAGGAAGAAGAGTGCAAATCTGACACCGAAGCCTAGGAGTCGTTGAACATGGGGACTCAACACCATTTCAGATTCACTTGTCTAGAAGGGAGTGAATGAGGATGGAACAAATGGGTTCAGCGATGCTAATCACAGCTTTAATGACTAGCCTGTGAGGTAATGAGGGTATCAGCCGACTGTGATGGCAGGGCACTGGTATTCTCACCACTTGCCTGTGGCTCATGCCAGCCACCTTGGGGAAGCTCTGTCCTGCTCAGTTGCTACAGTGAATCATTTAAGAAACCTGGCCGAGGAGACCAACATCCCCAGAGTGAGCTGGAGTTTCTTCAGGACTGGGGGAACAGCAGCCCTTGGCCTGTTGCAGGAGATGCTCCACGCTGTGGGCTGGCGAAGCTGCGAGGAAGTTGAGGAGCAATCCCATGGAGTGTCAGTGAGACAGAGGTGTCAGCCCTGAATCTGCAGCTGCCTCTACTCCACAGGTATTTGGGGATAAGGTGAAGTCAGTACTTGAGGATAGAGTGAAGTTGGTATTGGGGATGGAGTGATGTCTTCACTGATGGGTGCTTATAGAAGGTTTTTTTGGGGAAGGCCATTTGGCCAGTGAAACAAGAAAGGGCTGGCTGTGCTCTTTGGAGCTGTTATCATCTATGGACAGGTCTGTTTGGTCTCTGGTTTGGGGTTTAACCCATCAGCCCAGCTAGAGGCTTCCTAAGCTGGGCAAAACGAAGGGTACTGGGATGTGGCTGTTAGCGCAAGGATGGACTAAGGTTGATGGGCAGGGTGTGATGGGTATGGAGCTGGGTGATAGTTTTTATTGGGGTGTGTGTTCATTTTTGCTTGGAGAATGAAGAGAAGCTCCAGGGACACCTTATTGTGGCCTTTCAAGGCTTAAAAGGGTTAGTAAGAAAGATGGGGGGACTTTTCAGCAGGGACTATTGGCTAGGACAATGGGTGATGGTTAAACTGATAGAAGGAAATTCAGACTGGAGAGAAGGAAGAAATTATTGATGCTGAGGGAGCTGGGAGGCTGGCCCAGGCTGCCCAGATTGATAGGAGAAGCCACATCCTTGGAATCATCCCATGTCAGGTTGGACCTTCAGTCTCTGAGCTGCCTGGTTTGGTTGGAGATGTTGGTGATGTAGGTTGGATCAGACAAGGATCTCTATGAAGGTTCTTTCAACCCAAACCACTCTATGATTCCATGGTTTTATGAGCTGGAGAAGGTAAACATCTGCCTCCAGACGGCCTGGTGGTGCCAGCAGGTGGTACACTCCTTGGGATATGGAGCAGTGTCTGAAACAGGAAGTTGTGCCTCAATGGCTGGTGCCAACAGGGACATGGGGCACCTCAAAGCACCTCACCTTCATGGATGTTTACCCAGGGCCAGGCTGTGCAGTGCTCTGGAAAGCCAGGGGGAGCCTGACTGGAGTATGAGGGGTGGGATTTTGCTTTGTCATTACCCAGCACTGCCTCCGACTGAACCTGCTGCAAGAGAAAGACTGACCCTAAGATGCTAAGTCCTTGTTTAGATGTGACTTAAAATAACTGGCTTTGGGGAGCAGCAATGTCTCCAGTGATCCCAGTGGGAACTGCCCTCCTGCCAGCACCGTCTGCAGGTCCCAGGATTTCCATCAGGAATGACATCAGGATGACATCAGAGGCCTTCTGCCACTCTTCTCCATCAAGAGCTGGATGAACAGCAAGAGCAAGAGTGCTCAGTGCCACCAAGAGCTGGAGAGCTGACTCAGTTTGATCTTCCCTCCCCACCTTACAGCAGCAGAAGTGGTCAGAGCCCTAACCAGATGGGATACAGATGCATGAATGTCCCATGGATGCATGAACTTCCCACAGATGTTTAAACATATCCATCTCTGTGTGGAGAACTGGTTGTTTGGCAGCTCAGAACACTCCTAACCGCCACATGGTGCAATTTTAGCTCAGAGGTCAAGCAACAACGTGTTGGAGGAGGTTTCACTAACAACCAGTGATGAATACTGGCACTGGCAGCAGCTGGTGTGGCATGAACATGTCTCCAGGCGCTGAGGAGTGAGTGAGCTGCATCCTCCTTACTCATCATCATGTGTCCGACCATGACTGTGATGTGAGGTACACACAGCCAAATCACACACCTTGTTTTCCAAGCAGGAAAGGGCCTTTTCCTCGGTGACTGGAGTCTCCTGGGGCCATTTGGCAGGCTCTGAACTTTGATCCTAATCAGCAGGGTCAAGGGCTTCTTCTAGGTCCCACAATTAAGGAAGGCAAACAAGAAAGGATAGACAGCAGGGGTTGACATCAGTTGAATGACAGTGTGAGCGATGTCCTGGGAGCTGCCTTCTCCAGATAATCACCAGGGTTACAGAGCTTGCAGGAAGGGAAAAAAATCAGGATTTGTAGGGGAAAAGGTTTGTCCTGAAATTTCACATCTTCTTCCTGAAATGCTGGAGGCAGGTCTCCTGCCCACACAGACGGCTGGGCACAAGACCTTCCAGCATGGCTTCTTTAGAGTCCTATGGGGAGCTATTTTACATTTTATTTATTTTATCTTTCTGTATCATATGTTATTTTAATTTATCTGATTTTATTTTATATTTTTTATTTTTATTTGATTGTATTTTATTTTTTGGTCAATTGAAGGCTGGGTTCTGTGGGCAGTAACTGTCTCTTAAAAGCTCCATTGTAAGTCTAAATATTTTAAAGAAATATTAACAGCAAATCTAAGCTCTAATCCTTTACCCTTGGGATCTAGTGTCAAGATTTCAGGCATTATTTCCACCAGCACAGATGTTTTATTTGCTGGGGTTTGTTGGATAAAGGCTACCTGGGGTTTGTTTCTGGTAGGAAACCCATGGGCTGACTGTGGGGGCAAGAAGTGCATTGGGATAAGCAGGTTGGGAGGTTATTTGGTGCTTTGGAATTAAGAACCCTAATGACAAATGACCCCTAATGGTGGTTCTTTCAGCTGGCCCTACCTGTAAGACAGTCAGACCTTGCACATTGATGATACTCCACAAGCTGAGTAGCCATACTCATTACTCCCTGTCACGTTTATATGATGGTGGTTAATTATGAGGCCACTGGAGTTTCTTCACCAACTTTAAACCTTGTGCAGCCTGAGGGTTACAGATACTTCTAGCACACGAGTGGTACAAACCTATTGCTCTGATTACTTGAACATGAAAGAGGAAAGAAAAAGCTGAAGTGCATAATGACTTGATATTTATCTGGTCCAAAATTTTATATCTTGGGGGATTTTCAAGCAGTTAATAACATTATCTAGACCTCCAGAGCCTACAGTTGGTTTCTTTTTGCTTACATAAACCAGCAGGAGTATGGAGGTGACTGTTCCCCTGTACTGGGCACTGGTGAGGCCACACATTAAGTACTAGGGTCAGTTTTGGGCACCTCAATACAAGAGAGAGATCAAGGTGCTGGGGGCGTGCAGAGGAGGGCAATGAAGCTGGCAAAGGGCCTGGAGAATAAATCTGATGAAGAGCAATTGAAGAAGCTGGGCCTGGTTAGTCTGGAGAAGAAGCGGCTGAGGGGAGACCTCATCATTTCCTACAAATACATAAAAGGACACTGTAGAGGGGTGAATGCTTGTCTCTTCTCATAGGTCATTAGTGATAGAACAAGAGGGACCAGCTTCAAGTTGCACAAGGGGAGGGTTAGGCTGGACATGAGGAATTTTCCCAGAAGAGGAGTCAGACACTGGAACAGGCTACTCAGGGAGGGGGTTGAGCCACCATCCCTGGAGATGTTTAAAGGTCACTTAGATGTGGTGGTGGGGGATCTGGTTTAGGAGTGAACTTTGTGCAGTAGGGTTGATGGTTGGACTTGATGATCTCAAGAGTCCTTTTTCACCTGGATAATCCTACATTTCTATAACAGGAGTTCTTCCCAGCTCCTCCCATGGCAAACTGTGATCCCTTGCTCTGAGCAAAAGGAACCAGGTTTGCCCTGTTAACACCCAGTTATGGAAGAAAAGGGAGCTGAGTCACACAATGGAGTAAAACAGGTTATGTGAGAACACCACCAGACCTTGGTGAGCTGTGCTAATGGCTGCTATTTAAATTCCAGACTTTTGTCTCAACTGAAGGAAGGAAGGATGAGACAAAATGCCTTTAAAACCAACTCTAGAAACACTGAACCCAGGGTGGATGTTTCCCAGTGAGTGCTCAGGTGGTAACTAGCTCAAGGACATTCAGTTTCTACCCCAGTGTGGAAGCTTTAGGTGTTCAACCCAGTCCTTTTGTTGTTTATAAGAGGTAGCAGAATATCTGTGCTGCAGCACTGGAGGCTGAAGGTTGGTGGGAACCCATAGCTCTGAGGCTGGAGCAACCGGTCTCAGTAACGTTACTGGGCAGCAAAAACCACCGCCAAATGCATTAATGGAATCAGACACTGGTTTGGGTTGGAGGAGACCTCAGAGCTCACTTTGTCCCAACCTCCTCCCATGGACAGTGACACCTCTTACCAGACCAGGTTGGAATTACAGAATCATTAGGGATTGGAAAGGACCTTGAAAGATCTAGTCCAATCACTCTGCCACAGCAGGATGACCCAGACCAAATTGCACAAGAACACATCCAGGCAGGTCTGGAATGTCTCCAGAGGAGACTCCACAACCTCCCTGGGCAGCCTGTTCCAGTGCTCCAGTACCCTCCCTGGGAAGACGTTTTTTCTATTTATATGGAACCTCCTCTGTTCCAGCTTGCACCCATTGCCCCTTGTCCTATCACCAGATGACCTTGAGAAGAGCCTGGCTCCATCCTCCTGACACCCACTCCTCGCATATTTATAGACATGAATGAGGTCTCAGCCTCCTCTTCTCCACTTTCAAGAGACCCAGCTCCCTCAGTCTTTCATCATCAGGGAGCTGTTCTACTTCCTTCATCATCTTTGTTGCTCTACACTGGACACCCTCCAGCAGCTCTGTGTCCTTCTTGAACTGAGGGACCCAGAACTGGACACACTACTCCAGGTGCGGCCTCACTAGTGCAGAGTAGAGGGGCAGAAGAACCTCCCTTATCTGCTAACCATCCCCCTTCTGATGTATCCTAGGATGCTGTTGGCCCTCTTGGCCACCAGAACACATTGCTGGCTCATAGTCATCCTGCTGTCCACTAGGACCCCCAGGTCCCTTTCTCCTACACTGCTCTCCAACAGGTCAGTCCCCAACCTATTCTGGTACCTGGGGTTGTTCTTGCCCAGATGCCAGACTCTACACTGGCCCTTGTTGTGCCTCATTCCATTTCTCTCTGCCCAGCTCTCCAGCCTGTCCAGGTCTCACTGGATGGCAGCACAGGCTGCTGGGGTGTCGGCGATACCACCCAGCTTTGTGTCACCAGCAAGCTTGCTGACAGTGCACCCTAAGCCCTCATCCAAGTTATTAATGAATAGATTGAAGAGGACTGGTCCCAGCACTGGTCTTTGGAGGATCCCACTAGATCCAGGCCTCCAACTAGACTCGGTCCCATTAACAACCACTCTCTGGCTTCTATCCTGCAGCCAGTTCACAATCCACCTCACTACCCAATCATCCAGTCCACACTGCCTCAGTTTGGCCATGAGGATGCTATGGGAGACTTATATATATTCATAGCTTGATAGGTAAATTCATTTGTTGTCTTGCCAAAGACAGCAGATGTTTGGGCTGGGGTTAAGGCTTCTTGGCGTGGGTTGTCTTCAGCAGACAGTACTCAGGATGAAATATTGCTCATCTTCAAACTGGACCAGTGTGGACTTCGGTGTTCTGCTGCAAATGTTTTAGAACTTTGGTCTCTTGTGGGAAGGATTATGGGGGGCAATCCCACACAAACATTCCCTGCACATGCAGTGAAGTGCTTGCTGCTTCTAATTTGGATAGAATCACAGAATCCTAGAATGGCCTAGGTTGGAAGGAACCTCCAAAGGCCAACTAGTCCAAGGAGCAGGGACAACCTCAACTAGAGCAGGTTACCCAGAGCCTTGTCCAGCCCCCTCATGAATATATCCAGGGATGGGGCCTCAACTACTTCCCTGGGCAACCTGTTCCAGTGTTCAACCCGCCTCCTGCTAAAAAACTTCTTCCTAACAGCCCATTTCAATCTGCCCTTCTCTAATGTGAAACCATTGTCCTTCATCCTATCACTCCAGATCTTTATAAACAGTTCCTCTCCAGCTTTCCTGTAGCCCCCTTCAGAGACTGGAAGGTGACTATCAGGCCCCTCCAGAGCCTTCTCTTCTTCATGCTGAACAACCCCAGCCTCTTCGGCCTGTCCTCATGGCAGAGGGTCTCCAGACCCCTGATCATTTTCATGGCCCTTCACTGGCATATGTTCTACTGCCACGCCTTTGAAGTATAAAAGGATATTCTGAAGAACATGTCCATGTCTGTTAACTGGTGAGGCAAGCATGTTTCAATGAGGCCTTCTCCGTGTGTATGGCTGGCTCTTCATGCATGAAGCATCTTCCTTAATCTTAATCCCACTAATCCCCAGACCTTTCCTGTGTCAGGTGAAGCTGACCGCACCATGTGCTCCCACGGATCACTGGCCTATTTTCCCTAAACCCGGAGGATCCCAGAGCTGAACTTGAAGCGCTGGATCATTTTAATCACCACCGAGCTCGCACCACCTGCCGTTATTTACGCCTTCGTAGATTTGCTGCAGAGTAATGCCAGGACGTAGGAGGATTATCAAATCACACTTTGCATTACTGCACCTTCAGCTACAAGTTCTTGAATGAGACTTTTTCCTTCAGTCCTCCTGCCTTTATTCCCTGGAGATTTTCTCTTTTTTCCCTGGAGATTTTATTTTTGTTCTTTATAATTTTCTTTTTATTCTACCCCATATTTTATTTCCTGTATATTTTCTTTCTATTCCCTGTGGATTTTATTTCACATATATTTTGTTTCTATTACCCATAGATTTTCATTTTATTCTACCTGTATTTTCTTTTTATTCCACATACATATTCATTCTATTCTCTATAGATTTTTTTTTTTCTCCAGGAATATTTTCATTTTATTCCCTGCCTTTTTTTCCTATTGTTTATTCTCTGCATGTTTTCTGAGTGCTCAGCTCTTTACAGTTTCTAATGCTTCCTGTAGGGGTTGTGATATGTCACCTAACACGCTTTTGTAGCACAGGATGGAGTATTAGTCTGTGGAAATACATTAGTCTTTGGTTTAGCATTTAGTTGTCTTTGTTTTCTCTCACACTGCAGTGGGAGAGCCTGAAAATAGATTGAATTTTGTAATTATTAGCATTGAATTTTGCTGTCACTTGATTTCACGTGTAATGACTTTACTAACCATATAAATCCCATCTGCTGTTGAAGCTTGGTTGCATTTCCTGCTGCTTCTGACAGCAGATCTTCAGAAGTTCCACAACTTTATTGAAGCTGCCCTCCTCTGTGAAGGAAATCAGTGTGTTCTGTGTACTGAAATTGTGCAGATGGGATTGAGCGGGTATTTAAATAATTAATTTGTGGTGACCCAACGAATCCAGAAGCCTCCTTGGTGTCTGTCAGTTACCAAACAATTGGTTTTTACATACCAGACCCAGGACTTACAGAGATAACTTTCCTTCTTCAAAATGGATGATGTAGTTTTGGCTTCTTCCACATCCCCAGTGCCCTTCTGCATACAGAATTCACCTTGAATTTACAAAACTGACCTGGTTTGCATATGGAATTCACCAGAAATAATGTACCTACAGCTTGCAGGGTTTTTTTTCTGACCATTGCTGGCAGAGTTTTACAGCTTTCTCCAGAGCTTAAGCAGGACTCTAAATCCTTCCTTCTTTGATAATTCTTTGTTGATTTTCAGTGTAAAATTATTTCAAGTATAAGATTCTTCTCAGTATAAAATTATTATCAGTGTAAATGAACTTGCTGTGTAGACTTTATGTCTGAAAGGTGGACTGCTCTGAAATATCCTTATGATTTATCTCCATCTAAAATCTCAGAGGCAGGAAATACATTCTCTCACTCTCAGCTTGACCTCAACTTTCTTAAACAACCGTGAACCTCCAGGTTGCACAAGAACCTGAATTGAAGCCACTTGGTTTGGAAACCCTTAGCCATGATTGTTTCCTGGTTTAATTCTTGATGACTACTATGGTTTTGCTTTATGGAAACGCTATACCAAACCCATAAAATAAATTACCAGAAGCCTTTACAGCCTTTACTTGCTACAGCAGGGCAGAGCTCATGGTGAGAGGAGACCTTATTGCTCTACATCTAGTCTCTTCTCCCAAATTACTAATGATAGGATGAGGGGAAATGGCCTCAAGTTGCCTCATGGGAGGTTTAGATTGGATCTTAGGAAGAAGTTCTTTCCTGAGAGAGTGGATGGGCACTGGAACAGGCTGCCCAGGGAGGTGGTGGAGTCACTGTCCTTGGAGGTGTTTAAAAGGTGAGTAGATAGAGCACTTGAGGCCATGGTCTAGGGTTGTGGAGATGTTAGGATGAGGGCTGGACTTCATGATCCTGGAGGTCCTTGCCAGCCATGATGATTCTATGACTGAAGCGCGTCCCACGGCAGAGTCACCGGAGCTACTCTCCTGTTGCAGAAATGCCCCCCCTTCCCATCTTTGAAGAAGATTTTTGTCCTTCCAATCCTGTTTATTCTTTTTTTATTTTGCATTTTTCCAGCAAGCATGAAGCTGTTTTAAGTAGAACCTCTGCATTCTCCTGCCCATATTTGAGTTAGTATCATTCTTACTTGGGTAGCTCATCTCCTCAGGCAGCTCAGAGAACTTGGGTGGATTATGTCCTCCTGCACTCCAGGAGCACTTGACTTGCACAATGGGATAAAGATAAACCTAGCCCTTGAGGCAACAGTGGCTTGGACCACCAGAGACACAGCCAGGCATTCCCACTGTTCTCCTGGGCTTCGAGACCTCCCTCCTATTTGTTGTTTTTGTTCTACTTATCTTTGGCAGGGGCTCATTTATTTTATCTCTCAGTATTGATTTACCCCATTTCAATTAAAACCATCAGTTCTGCAGGAACATTTGCAGGAGCTGGGTAAGTCATCATGGATAAAGAAGGTCTCCCAGTGATTGCTAAGTAGGAACGTTGCCCTGAGCAGGAGTAATCCAGTTTTGTTTTCCAAGTGACACAAGTGCTGATGCTGCTGGATGTGGAATGAGCAATCTGGACTCAGTTCACAGCCCACTGTAGCAAATGCCACTAATGACACCTTCATCTAAAACCTCATATGCATGAAATCCTAACGGTGACCTCAAACCTCAAAATTTTCAAGCAGTGAGGCCAGTGGTAGGGGACAATCATGTCAGCTCACAGGAGTGGGGCTGGGCTCGGGCGTGTTGCCTTGCCATGGTGCGTGTCCTCCAGAGCTGCCATCACACGTGGTGAAGGTGAGGTCCAACCCCAGGATATGCCTGGATCCAGCTATGAGCTGGATCAAGCTGTGAGCCTCATGGCTCAAGGATCATTCTTGGATCTATTCCCATAGATCAAGGAATGGGTTGGGTTGAAGGGATCTCTGAAGATCATCTAGTCCAACCCCTCTGCAGTGAGCAGGGACATGTTCATACAATCACAGACTAGTGGGCTGGGAAGGAACCTCTGAAATCCAACCCCCTTGCCAGAGCAGGATCCCCTAGAATAGATCCCATAGGAACACGCAGGTGGGTTTGGAATGTCCCCAGAGCAGGAGTCTACACAACTTCTCTGGGCAGCCCGGGCCAGGGCTCTGCCACCCCCCACCATGAAAACGTTTTTCCGCATACTTAGGTTGAACCTCGTGTCCCAGCAGATCCTCCAGCCCTTCAATATTTTGGAGGCAAGTTTCTCAGAGCCCCAGCCTGACCTGGGATGGTTCCAGGGATGGGGTTTCTCCCGCCTTTCTGGGCAACCAGGGTCTCACCACGCCCAGCATCACCATTTCCCTCTCTCTAGCGTGCGTCTCCCTCTGTCAGTGTAATCCATCACGCCTGGCCCGTCCTGGCAGCTCTCGCCATGAAGGTCTGGCCCCAGCCCCCTGTAGGATGGCCCTCATCCGCAGTGACTGGCGGGCACTAGGACCCCGAAGCCCCTGATGCACCGACGCCGCCGTGTGACGCACCCAGCCCGCGCGGCGAGAGGGGCGGTGGGCAGGACGGAGGGCGGGGCGGGGCGGCCCCACCTCTCGGCCCCGCCCGCCCTCCCCTCCCGTTCCGAGCGGGTGACCTCTAGTAACCCCGTTGCACCACAAGGCCCGCCCCGTTCCCTCCGTTGTTCGGCGGCTCGGC
>VZRI01012875.1:1162-33501 GCA_013397515.1 Upupa epops
GGATGAGTGGAGGACTGAAGCACCTCTCCTACGAGGGACAGGCTGAGAGAGTTGGGGCTGCTCAGCCTCGAGGAGACTCCGGGAAGATCTTAGAGCAGCCTTCCGGTACCTGAAGGGGGAAAGCTGGGGAGGGCCTGTTTCCACGGTGTTGAAGTGGTAGAAGCAGGGAGAATAGTTTCAAGCTGGAAGAGGGGAGGTTGAGACTGGAAATCAGGAGGAAGTTCTTCACAGTGAGGGTGTTGAGACACTGGACCAGGTTGCCCAGGTGACTGCTCCTTGCCTGGAAGTGTTCAAAGCCAGACTGGCTGCGGCCTTGAGCAAGCTGGTCTAGCAGGGGTTGTCCCTGCTCATGGCAGAGTGGTTGGAACTGGATGATCTTTCAGGTCCCTTCCAACCTGAACCATTCTATGAATCTAAGAACTGCAGTTTATCTTCTGTTGTACAGTAACACTTCTGCCAAGAAGGTACGTGCACATAGCCTCCACTGTTATTTTCAAAACGCTGTAATGGCCTAAGAGCCTACATTCTGTTTACAAAACTAATTAAGCATTCCTTGACAGAAAAATCATTACAATTCAGTGGGATGTAGGTTTTTAAAACATTTCCAACAGTGGTTCATCTCTAGAGCAGCAGCAAATCTAAGCAAAAGTGGCCTGATCCAAGGAGTAAATACATACCCGAGGTAACACAAAGTTAAGCACTTTAATATCTTGTTTTAAAGAGAAACCCATAAAACAAAAACTGTCACACATTCAAGACTGTATTATATAATATTGTATTATCATGAAAAATAACTGTAAACATCTGCCTTATTTCACATTATTTACAGAAAGATGTTATTAAAATGTTCCCTCATAGTGAATTTTTTAATTCCAGAAGCTCGTAATTCAATATATGGAGTACCTTCATACTACAAGTTGGCTGTCACATTCAGCTCCAATAAATAAACAGTTTTCCTCCCCAGTTCCAACAGGGGAAAAAATGTCCTCAGATGATGCAAAATATATTCCTTCATTTCAGTCTGAAGCCTTAAAAAGAACTGGCTCTTCTTATGGGTGTGAAATACATGTAGAAAGAAGAAGTCACCACATAAACCTCTGGATTTCATCACTATTTGGCCATTGGAATGTTCTGTTTAGAAAAACATACAAAGTCACTGCATTCACAACAATGTAAAAAGCCAACTCCAGAAGTTGTCTATACAGAGACGGAACGGGAATATTGAGCCTATATATCAAGAATGGCAAAATAAAGTAACGAAACTCTAGCAATTTCTGAGGAACTGTGACTGCTAGCAAACAGACACAATACATTAAGATCCAGAATATCGACTTTGATTTTAGGGTATCAGCAAAACTCCAGCCAGCAAAAATATAGACTGGCACTAGTAAGTATTTGACGAGCTCATGTCTTTGGAAGACTCTCCTCCAGACATAGAATGTGTAATGTCTGTTATCTGCCAGTAAATATTTATGAACATAGGTAAACTTCCAGATGAGGAATAGTGAGATGATGGCAATCACACTGTACTGCAGAGGGTGTTTTCGTAGTGACTGAAGGAATTTCCTGATTTTAGCAGGGGTCAATAAATAAGGGAATGAAAAGAAGACAGTAAAGGACAGAAAATAGAACAGCTGAGGAAAGTGCAAACAGGCTTCGTGGCTACTTCTGTCACCTACAACTATTCCACCATTGATGAAGACAAAACCAACGAACACAGCTACTAATAGGATGTATGGCCAAGTTAAAGCAGTAAGAGTAATGATGTTCTTAGGCGATATGAGATATTTGATAAGAAACTGCAGTATTCTCAGAAAATCTGAAAATGATCCTTTCCTGAAAGAAACCTTTTCGTCTCTCTTTTTCTGTAGCTCTGTCTTCCAGGATTCATTTAGCTTCTCTGCAACAACATTTCCAGCACAAAAAACTGTCCATACAATATTTGTCTGACGAAACATGAAGCCACAAAATCCAAGGAGAGCTGAAGCTTTATGGTTACCATAAAGGCACATTAAATAGGCAAACAGAGTGAAAAATACTGATCCTGGGTCTGTATAATACAGGAATGTAAAAAAATAAAGAGTAGGAAACATTGCAAGAGTTAACGCAGATAAGATCCTCTGGAAACCAGACACAGCCTAGAGGAGAAGCAGAAAAATGCGGTTAGGAATGTCCAGGAAAAAAGAAAATAAATAAATATAACCCCAAACAAAGCATGTCATTCCTGAGAATCCCACAAACACAATATAACAACTGTTACGTTCTTTGGTTCCATCACAGCACAAGCTGTATCTTTGATAACCTCCTGCGATGCTGACATAGAGTGTGGGACTACAGAATGCTGAAGACAAATGAAAGTACAGAACATTACTGCAGGTGAGTTAAAAATCTGGCAGTGGAAGTAAGTTCTTTCATCTGACAAGTGTTTGCATACTTGTGGCATTAAAATTACTCTGGGAATGCAAGTGTTCGCATATATGGACAAAGGAAAAATTAAATACAGTATTTCATGCACCTGCAATCTCATCATTACACTCTCTTTATTTGTGACACCAGAACACAGCACTCTATGCTTATGCTACCTTTGAAGCTAGGCTACAGCTTCAAAGTAGTTTCAGCTAGTTTCTCACCTTTGGTGCAGCTTTATCTTCATTATAACTAATCATTTTAAAGAAACTTTAAAAAACTTTAAAGACAGGTAACCATGCAGTTAAGAACTCCTCCCAGTTATCCCACTCACTACAGAAAATCATAGAATCATAGTATCCTCATGGCTGGAACGGATCTCCAGGATCACCAACTCCAGCCTTCATCCCAACATCTCCCCAACCCCTAGACTATGGCCTCAAGTGCTCTACCTACTCGCCTTTTACACACCTCCAGGAATGGTGACTCCACCTCCCTGGGCAGCCTGTTCCAGCACCCAACCACTCTCTCCCTCAGTAAAGAACTTCTTCCTAATGTCTAAACTTCCCCTGATGCAGCTTGAGGCCATTTCCCCTCACCCTATCATTAGTAATTTGGAAGAAGAGACCAGCACCAGCCTTGCTACAACCTTCTGTTAGGTAGTTGAAGAGAGCTATAAGGTTTCCTCTCAGCCTCCTCTTCTCTAGACTAAATAACCTCAGTTCCCTCAGCCACTCCTCACAGAGCCTATTTGCCAGACCTCTCACCAGCCTCACTGCCCTTCTCTGGACCTGCTCCAGCCCCTCAATGCCATTCTTAAACTGTGGTGCTCAAAACTGGATGCAGTACTCAAGATGTGATTTCACGAGCACAAAGTACAGGGGTACCATCACCTCCATACTCCTGCTGGTTACACCATTCCTGATCTAGGCCAGGGTGCCATTGGCCCTCTTGGCCATCTGGGCACACTGCTGGCTCCTGTTCAGCTGGCTGTCAACCAACACCCCCAGGTCCTTTTTCGCCAGGCAGCAAACTAGCTACCCTTCTGCAAGCCTGTAGCACTGCTGGGGGTTGTTGTGACCAAAGTGCATGACCTGGCACTTGACCTTGTTAAACCTCATCCCACTGGCCTCAGCCCACCGCTCCAGCCTGTCCAAATCTCTCTGCAGTGCCTTCCTACCCTCAAGCAGCAAGTTAACTTCATAGCATCTGCAAATAAGGCAGCAAAAACTTATGAAACTCAACAGGTCAAATGCAAATGTCTGCGTTTCACCTGGAAAGGATGAAATCCCCACAATGATACAGGCTAGGCATCGAGTAGCTGAGATGCTACTGCACTGTGGAAAGGTATCTGGGGGTCTTGGGACCAGTAAGGTCGACATGAATCAGCAGCATGTCCTGGCACTAAAGAACAACAGCAACAACCTGCTGGACCACATTAACAAGAGATCAAGAATCTCTGCACAAGATCAGTGAAAACTATTATCACCGTTTATTTGTTAGGTTACACCTAGAATACCATGACAGTTTTGAGTCCTATGATACAAAAAAGGTACAAGTAAACCAGAGCAATGAACAGCCACCAAGAGAGTTAGGGCTTAAGCATCTGACCTGAGAGGTCAGGCTAAGAGAGCTGTCCTTGTTCAGTCTAGAAAACAGGAGGCCCCAAGGGAACTGAGTATCAGCCTACTGATACCTGTGTGAATATCAAGAGGGAACAGGAGCCAGGCTCCTCAAAGCGATACATGGTGGGAAGGCAAGAGACAACAGTTGTAAACTGAAATGAGAGGCTCATATTGGATGTAACCTTCAATGTAATATAAAACCTTCACTGTAAGGTTGTTATATACAGCTGCGGACAGCCATGTATGTAGCTAACACAAAGGGAGCCATTAAAACTGCTTGCACAAGTCCATGAAATTATTCTATTTCACCATACCTTATTCTTCTGATGTATCTTGAACAGAAGTAAATAGAGTAAATATAAGTTCCCAGCACTGAAGAGAAGGTTGATAAACCTAAGCATCCCTGCAGAGCACACCACACTGCCCGTCCACCCGAAGAGCCACGCCACGGGCTTCACAACTCCCACCGACACCAGGTACAGGCCTGGCAACGTGGTGATCATGGGGTCCCACTGCGGAGAGGAGAGAAACAGGGTGACACAGAAGGGACCCGAAACATGCACTGGGTAACAACCCATCTTCCCCGCCCAGAGCCGCTGACAGCTTGGGTGTTTAAGCAGAACTCGTGAACACCTAGCACCCCGCCCGGCGCACCTCTGCGCCGCCGGCACCAGGCACCGGGAGCCAGCGTTCGGGCCAACGATCACCACGGGGTTACAGAAATCCCGACTGGGAATGGGCGCTGGGCCGGCCCCGGGCCGCACCTGGAGGAAGCGGCCGTGGCAGTAGGCCTGCGCCTGGGGGACGTGGAACGCCTCGTCCATGTAGGGCCCGCGCTGGCGGCGGTTGATGACCGCGAAGAGCAGGCACGACAGCAGGAACGAGCCACTCATGGCGGCCGAGAAGCCGTAGGCCCCGGCCCGCTCCATCCTGCTGCCGCTAACGCTGGTGCCGCCGCCACTGCCGCCGCAGGGAAGGGTCCACCCTTCCGGGGAGGACCGAGCGCGGGGAGGAGGAGCCGGACGCGGGAAGGAGGGCTCGGCACGGTTCTGCGGGTCGGGTCGGGTCGGGCCAGGTCGAGCCGAGCCGGCCCGGGTGACACTGCCCATCGTTAGGGGATGGAGTTAACGCACCAGCTGGAGCTGTTCCCTGACCGCAGCGTCACTCTCCTGCTCTTCAACCGCGTGAAAAACGCCGCTGCTCTAAGGAAAAAGGCCATGGAAGGGGCCATTGGGGGAGCATTAATAAACCCCGCGATGGTGAGTGAAAGCCTGTGCCAGCCTGCTCCTGCTGGGCCACAGCGCAGCGAGCGGTGCGGGAATCCTCCGAGAGACCCACGCTCGTAAACCCGCGTTGCTCTGCCCATCCTGCGCCTCCTCTGCCCTCCGCTGGTGTCGGACAGCGCAGGGCTTCGCCCGTGTGAAATAAAGAGCCTGGCCGGAATATCTGTGGCCTTGATTGATTCACTTCCCGTGCTGCTCGGTGGAGCTCTCCACCTTCCATCTGTCGAAATGCTGATGTGCTGTTTGGGGTCTTTGTTCATAGTTTACGAATCTGGTCTTTTGTGTTAAAATTAGGCCAGCTACAGGCAGGGAAGAGGGTTGGAGGAAGAATCCCATTGGGAATTCTACTTGCAGAAGGTTTGTGATTAGTCTTTAAAACATTTCGGTAACCTGGTGGAGAGAATGTCATCGTTATTTCTATGTAAAGCATTGCCCGTCCATCACATGGACTCTGGAAGAGCAGGAATAGCTAAAAATCTATCAGAAGGCTGTTCTGCACCGTTCCATGCCTGCAGACTTAGGCCATCAAGATGAACTGGGCAGGACTTTTTTGATATCAAAAGAGTACGTTAAGTTTCTGTTGTAACTTGCTCTGTTGTGTTTTACAGATTGTAGATCCTTTTCAGATTCTTGTGGCGGCCAACAAAGCAGTTCATCTACACAAGATAGGTAAAATGAAGACCAGAACTCTCAATGCAGAAATTATTTTCAGCCTTTCACCAAACAACAATGTAAGATTTACTGAACAAACGTCCTTTTTGCTGGAGAAGCTTGCTGAAATCCCTGCAGCCATACTGACTTTATGCCTTACATGGCTACTAATAGATGTTACCACTCTTTGTGAGAATGCTAATATACTGTTATCTGGAGTAATTTGTCAGCATTCCATTAGTGTAAAGCCCATGTCATTTTTTATTCTCAGTTTATGTGACCCACTAAGTGAAAAGGTTGCTTTTATGTAGTGAGAAAGTGACTCACAAGATTCTGATACTATTTATTTTCTCTTAGATTTCAGATGCCTTTAAAAAGTTTGGCATTTCAGACAGCGACACAGCCATCCTCATTGTTATGGTTGTGGACAGAGAAAATCCTGTTAACCTGCAAGATATAGCATCTCAGGTAGACGGACAGCAGGTTTCTCTAGATGAGCTCCCCCAACTAACAGACACTGTCAAAGTTAAAAAGGTATGTAGCAAAAGAGCTGACTGGTGCAGAGATAAGGGTAGTTTCGTTAGCTGTGTGAGTAAATGTCAATGGACATCATTAGCTTCAGGTCTGCTTTTCTTTAGAACAACTGGAAACTTAAGTGAACCTTGATTATTTCTTTCTTGCCACTTTTTTACTGGAAAAAAGTTCTGCTTGTCAAACCCTGACTTCACAAATTTGAAGTTTTTGAATTCTTAACATTGTCAGGAAGCTGGAGCATAAAAATAAATTCTAGATTGCCGCCTACCATTCAGGCAGCTTTGCTTCCTGTTTTCTCAGGGAAATATTCGTTTAATTAAAAATAAATGCTGAACAGTTTCATAATCTCAAGCACATAAATAGACCCAGCATGGGCGGGTGAAACGAAAATGTGTTGATTAGCTGCTAGGAACTGTGTTGGGGCAAGTGTGCTCATAGCAAGTTGCCATATGCTAGATAGGGGTATCTTGGAGCCTAAATTCAAGTAACTTCAAGCATCTTGATCATGTCATCAAAGTAATGATAGGAGACATATGAACAAAATGGTACAAGCTAGAAGTTTCTTAGCTTTCCCTTATGTCTCACACCCTCAGAATTTCACAGAATCACAGAATGTTAGGGATTGGAAGGGACCTTGAAAGATCATCCAGTCCAATCCCCCTGCCAGAGCAGGATTCCCTAGATCAAGTCGCACAGGAACACATCCAGGCGGGTTTTAAACATCTCCAGAGGAGAGTCCACAACCTTCCTGGACAGCCTGTTCCAATGCTCTATCAGCCTCACTGTGAAGAAGTCTCTTCTCATATTTATGTGGAACCTTCTGTGTTCCAGCTTGGTTCCTCAGTCCCAATTTTGTTCTACAATCACGACACAATAGGCATTTCCAGTGCAGAAAGTGTGGGAGTGGGAAAAGTCTTTTCTCATGCACATATCTTTACGAGACAGACAATCAGTGGGTTCTCTTCCTTATATAAAGCTTGGTTTTCTTTTGCAGATGTACAAAATCACTCCTCAGGAAGAAAAGATCGGCACTTTACTGGACAGTATTGTTTGCAGAATATCAACAAAAGATGTTTTATGAAAACGTGGAAATAAATCTTTTGTAAGGAAACAGAAGATGGTTTTAAGATGTAAAAATACTTCACTGCAATTTGTTCTGCATTTCAGAAAAAATCCTGTGGTACCATGTAGATCAGTGATGTCTGAGGTTTAACCATCAAGGAGCAAGTATGGACGTGGGGGATAATCCAGCAGAGAGCAGTTCTGCTGTGCAAAGCAGAATTTGCCATTGTGAAACGAGAAAAAAGCACCACCTTTGCAAGTATCTTAAAGTGATCATAAACAGAAGTTTACTTTTCCCTTTCCCCAAATGTTTTGCTAGTCCCAGATAGATTCAAACATCGTAAATCACTTTATTAACCATCCCCTGATTTGTTTTGGTTTGGCCCCGCTGATGGATGATAACTTTTGTAACAATACTACAGCCGGAAAAGGTGTCTCCGTGGCACAAATCACTGCTGATGGACTAGAAAGTTTCCATAAACTATCAGCAACTTCCTCTTTCTGCTAGCGGGAAATTGTTGCTGCCCACCCTTTGAGACAGAAAGAGGTGGGAGGGCCACCACGGCAGCTAGTGATGTGTAGCAGGAGCATCAGATGTGGGGAGAACAATGAATAAGGTCAGTATGGGTGATGCTGCAGTGGTGTTAGCACCTGGCAGTCCAGTGTTACCAGATGCAGTGTTCTACCGAGGTACTGGTGTGTCACTGTGGTCCTTTAGCATTCACAGTAAAGGGTATTGAGAGGTGGTTTTATTTTCTAACACTGAATTACGTGTGATGCTCAGTTCCTAGGTCCTGCTTCCGGGTGCAGAATTCACAGAGAAGTTTGCACCATAGATTCACTTAAATTGTCAATACAACTTTGATAGCATTCTAGAAGGATAGTTGAACTTATTTTGAACCAGTTGAACCAGTGTTAGGAAAGGCCATCAAAGGGAATCACTGGGACCAGCAGCTCTGCACGAGTATTATTCAATCACACACAACCATGCTTTCATGGAATGGTTCCAGTTGGAAGGGACTTTAAAGATCATCTAATTCCAAGCCCCCTGCCGCGAGCAGGGACACCCCCCACTAGACCAGGGTGCTCAAGGCCCCAGCCTATCTTGCCTTCAACACTTCCAAGGAGGAGGCAGCCACAACCTCTCTGGGCAGCCTGGTCCAGTGTCTCAGCACCAGCATTGCATCGTGAAGATCTTCCTCCTGACTTCAGTCTAAACCTCCCCTCTTCCAGCTTTAAACCATTCCCCCTGCTCCTACCACTCCCAAGCCCTTGGAAACAGCCCCTGCCCAGCTTTCCTGTAGCCCCCTTCAGGTACTGGAAGGCTGCTTTAAGATGTCTCCAGAGTTTCCTCTTCTCCAGGCTGAACAGCCCCAACTCTCTCAGCCTGACCCTGTAGGAGAGGTGCTCCAGCCCTCCACTCATCCTCGTGGCCCTCCTCTGGACACGTTCCAAGAGAGAGATCGTACTTAAGAAAAAACACTGCCATAATTAAGGTAGAAATCCATATGGTTTATTACGCTGTGTTTCTTTGGGATGTCTATAGAACCATAGCTGCTCACATTTTTGCTTTTTTACAGTTTGTGTTCTTCCAGGGTATTTGAAAGAGTATGTCCCAGATCCTTAAACATAGTGTTTGGGGAAAGAAAGTGTATTTTGGGGGACAGGCAAGTCTGAGTTGAAAGTTTAACCCACTACAGTAAACAGGCCAGCAAACTGACACTGATTCAGCATGGTCTGTATTTAATATGGAAAGGCATAGCTTCTGTTTTGCATGTTGAGTTGGGTTAAATCTCCTCTCATTTAAACAGTAGTACAGACAGCATCCCTTTCTTACCAAAAGAACGGGTGGCAAAATACCTGCCGAGGGCCAAAGTTTATCAGAAGAAATTATTTAGGAGAAATATCCGCACTGGATTCTTGATTTAAAGGTGGTTTTACTGAATGCACCATCCTCTCTGTGAAAGGGAAACGTGAAGCAATAGTAAAAAACTGAGCTTGGAAGGTCTCGAGTCTTCTGCAATAAAACGTGCGTAATGTAAATATGTGAGAATGATCATGGAAAATAAAAGACTTGTTTTCCTTTTCTGACAGTCCCGTTGGTACATGGAGTATATCATCAGACTTGCTGGCTGAGCAGCTGACATTGTTTTGGGTAGCTTAAAATAACAGCAGACAGGTTCTTCAAAACCACAGCCTTTTTTGAACATGTGTAACACTTCGCTCTGGCCTGTTTAATGGACAAGAAATACTAATAAAAAGATCAACAGTTGGGTAACAACTGATAGAAAAGTTCTGAAGGTGGGATATGGGTTTCTGATCCTTGTCAGTCCATGTCACTGGTGTAGAAATAATTTGCTAGTTGACACAAGTATTGTGATTTACTGTTTTCACGGGAGGGTCTACTGGAAGTCCCTTGGGAAGCTGAAGCCTCCATAGCAGCTAGTCTGGTGGATGGTTTGGGTCTGTTGGCAGCAAAGTCTGATGTTACCCTGCAAGGCCACAGTTTTCCCCTAGTCCTAGGTGTATAATGTAGTTAAACAGTTTACAAAAAAAAAGGGTAATATAGATTTTGTTGATCACATGAAAAACTAGAAAGTGTGGATCTATGATGTTAACCACTGCTGTTCTCAAAGAATCCGGGAATGAGCTGGGTTGGGAGGGACCTTAAAGATCATCTAGTTCCAACCTTCCTGCCATGGGCAGGGGCGCCCTCCAGTAGACCAGGTTTCTCAAAGCCCCATCCAATCTGATCTTGAACACTTCCAGGGAGGGGGCATACACAGCTTCTCTGGGCCACATGTTCTAGTGTCTCACCATCGTCACAGTAAAGAATTTCTTCCTTATGTCTCATCTAAATCTACCTCATCACAGTTAAAAATCACTATTCTTTGTCCCATAACTACAATCCCTGACACAGAGTCCTTCCTGGCTTTCCTGGCCCCCTTTAAGTACTGAAAAGTACAATAAGGTCTCCTTGATGCCTTCTCCAGCCTTAACAACCTCAGCATCCTCAACCTGTCCTCATACAGGAGGTGCTGCAGCACCTGATCATGGCTCTCCTCTGGACTTTCTCCTCTGGTCTTTCTTATGCTGGGGACCCCAGAACTGGACATAGTATTCCAGGTGGGATCTCACCAGAGCTGAGTAACTCTCCTCAATCTGATGCAGCCCAGGATGTGATTTGCTTTAATGGGTGCACATTTCTGTCTCATCCACCAACACCCTCAAGTCCTCTGCAGGGCTGCTCTCAATCACAAAGCCAAACAAAAGTTTAAAGAAAAAAATGAGGGTTTCAAAACATTTACTGTTCTGCTGCTGTCCTCTCCAAACTTTCATAGCCCATCTTCCCTATCATCAGAAGGTGAGAGAAAGCGAAAGCATTTGCAATAACTTATTTGGATCTCCAGTACTTCAGAGGCAGGGTTGTACCTACAGGATTTATACATTTAGCAGCTAAGTCCAGAAGTTTGATGCATGGTCAGTTGTTCTGGCATTTTTTAGATGGGGTGGCTGGTTGATTTGGGGTATTTTTTTTGCCTGCACTGCGTTTTGAACATCGTGTATGCTACAAAAACTGAGCAAACCCAGCAGCCTGTGCTTCTAAAAGGCGATGACTAAAACCTCATCCACTACAGAACTCACTTTCCTGCTTGAATGCTTGGCAATACCTGAGTTTCTTATAAACAAAAAGGGAAAAATGAGGAGACAGGGCAAGCAAGAAGCATTCTGTACAAAGCCATCTTTTACAACGACTTTGTAACACGCAGGAAAATGAGAGTCTATTGCTCTTTGAGTAGATGGCTCCCAAATTTCAGCCTAGGCAAATCTGACACCTGTCCAAACTGCTGGTCTGTCCTTCATGGCACAGGAACCTCTGGGCATGCAGCAGGAATGTGGATGTAGACTTAAGGAAAAGCTGCTCGTCCTGTTGTGGTGGAGGTAGTTGTCCTCTCCGTGGCAAGGATGACCAGTAGCACACCAGGATTTGCCAGCAGCGGGTTGGTACACGTGTGTGGGATTGGGTGTTTGCCCGTCAAATCTTGCAGTGATGTGAAAGACACAGTTCTTCATGGAAAGAGAAGCAGAGGGTAGGATGACTCCTGAGTGCTCCATGGCCACATCTGCAGACCACCAGAGGAGCATGGCAGCACAAGTGACCAAGCTTTACTCATCTGGCAGCTCAATTTATGAGCTGCAGCCTGTGCATCTCTGAACTGTGTGTCTGATATTAATGTGTGCTTCTAAAAGCTACGTACGTTAGAGCAGAGTCAATTTGATTTACAAAATCTTAAGCAAATAAAAAATCCATGTCCGCTGTCGGTGACTGGCATTAGGAGTGGAATTCCCCTCAACATTTATAGAATCATGGAATCATAGGGTTGTAATGGACCCCCAAAGGTCATCTAATCCAACCCTCCTGCTACAAGCAGGGACATCACTCACTAGACCAGATTGCCCAGAGCCAAGCTTGACCTTGAAAGCGTCCAGGGTTGAGGCCTCAGCCACCTGTCTAAGCAACCTGTTCCAATGATCTGCCGCCCTCAGATTTTTCCTGATGTCTAACTTTTTCCTGATATCTAACCTAAATCTACCCTTTTCCAGCTTAAAATCATTATCCCTCATCCTATTGTTCATTCCCTATTGAATAGTTCTTCCTGACAGGCCCCTTTCAGGGATTGGAAAGTCACTATAAAGTCCCTCTGGAGTCTTCTCCTCTTCAGACTGAACAACACCAGCTCTCTGAGTTTGTCCTTTCAAGAGAGGTGCTCCAGCTCTCTGATCATTTTCGTGGCATCCTCTGAACTCTCTTCAAGAGGTCCTTGTCCTTCTTGTTTTGGGAGCTCCAGAACTGGGTACAGCACCTCAGTAGAGGTCTCACCAGGGCAAAGCAGAAGGGCAGGATCACCTATTTTGATGCAGCCCATGATGCAGCTGGCCTTCTGACCTGAAAATGCATATTGGTAACTCATGTCCAGCTTTATCATCCACCAGTACCCCCAGATTGTTTTCTAGAGGACTGCTCTCTAGCATGTCTTCTTCCAGTCTGTACTGATAACGCTGGTTGCCTCAGCCTAGATGCAGGACCTCGCGCTTGATTTTGTTGAACCTCAGGTGGTTGACCTGGGCCCATTTCTCCAGCTTGTCCAGGTGCCACTGGATGGCATCCCATCCCTGTGGCATATCAGATGCACCACCCAGCTTGGTATCATCAGCAAACTTGCTGAGGGTGCACTCAATGCCACTGTCACTATCATTAATTTAGTGTGTCCCCTCCCCAGTGCTGTTCACTGGCTTCCTCTCTTCTGTCATCCTCAGGTGCTTATACCTGTTTGATTTTACTTCCAACACCCTTCACACTTCACATCTGTCTCCTATAGCCTGAGCTTACCCTCCTGCCTTGTGTTTTTGGAGCAGCAGCTTCAAGCCTCCTTCTTTAGGCAATGCTGACAGAAAAGGTTTCAACTGGGTTTAAGCTCCAAAAACTTGGATTATTGTTCTCAACAGCAGCTGCTCCTCAGAGCTATCAGTTCATTAACCTGAGCTCATCAGGAGCAGGCAACCACACAGTTAACTAAGAGTTTAAAGGTGACTGACAGCTGGCTGCTGTGGGGGTTTTGTTTTCCCTGAAAGGTCGAGTACAGCATGTCCTCCATGAAGGACAGACTGGTGTGTGTAGAGGTTGGTGCTGCCATGAGATATTAGCCAATTATGGAAAAGCAAGCAGTGGTTGAAGATTGATTAAATATATCAGTACAGGACTGGAGACTAAGCCAGCTCCTTCTGCAACAAAGGATGCTTACAAACACTATTTATTTCATGGTTTTATTCCCGAGTTTACAAAGCCATTATCATAAGTTAGAAATATGCAGATGCAAGTTCCATATAAAGTCTCTTCAGCAATGGAGATGAAAATGTGGCTAGTTCAGAGATGTTCCTTTGCCTGCAGGGTAGCTGGTTTTATTGTTGGGTTTTATCCTCGTGTTGTTGTGACGTATGCTTACCTGCTTATAGCACATTTGCAAGTTGAACTCTTTCCCCTTCTAGGATACTGTGCTTAAAGTACATTTCACAACCATGCAAAGGGTAGTAGGAACACGTGTACAGTGCCGACAACTACATGTTACTCACAAAGTCATGTTCAAGTACACCGACTATTCAATTGCTTCACATACTCAGTTTCACAAGTAGCAACAGTTTAAGCAGTTTCAAGTAAACTGTAATGTACCATCTGGGAATGGATATTCAACACAAATATTCAGTTAAATATTCAACAAAGAAAGCATATTGCTGCTATAAGGATGACTCCTTTCTTGACCAGGCTCCCCAGATTGCCATTAGAAGAACCACGACAATCACTGTGTAAAGGGTATGGACTGTAGCAAGATCATCTCCACGCTGGTGCTTGAGCCCAGAAGTGCTGTGCCAGTTCTCACTTTTGTTCCCGTTGGTTTTCTGTCTGTGAGCACGGAGAGAATGTATCCTGCCGTAAGAAAAAAGCATGATTATAAAAGATTCTTTTTTATTAACAGTTCAGTAGTGTTTATAAAGAAGTCCAGACTGTGCATTGTATCATTGACTAGATTTGGGAAAGAGCTCTTCAAACTGTATGGGGCTAATAAAGTAATCTCCATAATTGGAAATGCAAAACATTTACCAGCCATTTGGTATTTCTCTCCCACTGACAGGCAGAGAGACTTGCTCTTGGCTTGTTAGAGGACGCACAGCGCTCTCGCTCTTCACTGTTGATACAGGTCGGTTTTGTGAGACAAAGCATAGCCTTTCATTTTGCAAGATTATGAAAGTGGCAGGGTTTTTAAAAAATTACTAGTTTCCAAAGCTTTGATCCATGGGAATAAGCAAAGCATATGCTAGGTGAGCTTCTCACCCTGCTCTGATAACGTGTTTCTTGTTTTTCAGAGGGGACTTCCATCAGCAGTCTGTGTCAAGGTATTCATTAGCCGGAGATACTCATCAGGAGTAACTACACAAAGTGTATCTGCAGGATTCCCACAACTAACATTTTACATTCATTTTCCCAACGGTTTAAAAGCAGAAATGTTATCCTACAGTAACTGACCTCAGGTTACTGTAATTACCACTGAAACCTGCCTGCCAAGCCCCAGCGGGCCTGATTCTTTTTCTCTTTTTCAAGGGAAGAAGTGATGAATGTCCACAATTTCATCTGCACCACAATGCCAAAAGGAGATCAATCAGCTTGTGATTTTCATGTACCTTAAGAGACAGTCTGAGAAGTATCAGATATATTAGAGTTACCAAAAATGTTACTGCAGATACAGCTTACAAATAAAGACCTTTTAAACACAGATTATGCTTATACACTTCAGCACGCTTGGAAGAGAGCTGTCAAAACTGATTTGTTAAAAATGAAAGACTAGGAAGTGCAATCTGCAAAAAGAAATTCATCAATGAAACAGAAGTTCTACAGCTGAGATTTTACAGAAAGTAGTTGTAGAACGAGAAACACACATTTAACAATCACATCAGAACAAGGTCTGTCTTCTGTCTTGTGTCACTGCAAATCAAATAGCAGAGATTTTGTTCATCTGGCAGCATCATGTGAAGACCACAATGAAAAGGTTCTGTCAGTAGTTCTCCTTCCTGTTCCTACCTGAGGAGCATGCAGTAGGTGCAGCTTACCTCCTAGAAGCATTCATGGTGCCTTGATGACTGAATTCCCAATGAGTTAGATTTCGTCTTGCAGAGAATAATATCCTCTGGTTTCCTTGCACAAAAGAGCAAAATCTTCATTCAGTACCAACAGAAAGAATCTTCCAAGCCCACCAACTCTACCAATGCTAATCTGGGCCCCCTTGATATGTGTCAATCAAAGCCTTCAGATTACTGTTTTTCTAAAGCTGATTTTGACATTGTTCATCCAGAAATTCCCTAGAGCAGTTCACACAGCTCACAAAGCAAGTAATGAGTAATCCCAAAGACTGGCTTCTTTTGGCTGCTGGGATCCCTTCTTATAAACAGTAGCTCGCTGCTGAAGTGCTGCCAAATTCATAGCAACACAAGTAATGCACAGATGGAAGGGTGCTGGTGATGAAAAATGAGAATGAGCTGTAACTTAGAACTACTTTCTATTAGATCACAGGCTATTTTGGGGTAAAACAGTTCCTTTCTACAATGATAATTTGGTTTAACTTGCCTGAAATTAAATGTCAAGCCACAATCACTTAGATGTGCTCTAATGGTCAAACATTTTAATGAAAAAGTAGGTGCTTTCTTTAATAATTAGTTTACTTTTACCACACAGTTGTATCCAACAAGCAGTCAGTAAGTAGTGCATCAGCACAAAATCAAGCAAACTCATGTACACCCTATGGTTCCTGAGAGCCATTAATTAACAAGAGGCAGTGCCAATGCAGAAGTGCTCCCAAAGTTGGGCACTGCATGATTAGCTGGGATAGTGGTGGTCTGGTAGGGTAAATCCAATGGTAACAAATGCTGGTAATAAATCTGGTAGCTATTTGTAGGACTTATGAAACACATTTGAATTTGTCATTTATGAAAAGAATGACAAAGAAAGAAGGCCAAAGCTCCTTCCAGTCCCAGCAAAATGTCAGCACTTTCTTGCAGGGATGCCATTCACAGGGAGCTGAACAGGCTGAAAATGTGGGCCAGTGCCACCTTCATGAGATTCAACAAGGCCAAGTGCAAGGTCCTGCACTTGGGTTGAGGCAATCCCAGGCACAAACACAGGCTGTGTGGGGAACAGACTGAGAGCAGCCTTGAGGAGAAGGACTTGGGAGGGTTGGTCAATGAANGAAACTTCAGGGAGATCTCAGAGCAGCCTTCCAGTCCCTGAAGGGGGCTACAGGAAAGCTGGGGAGGGGCTGTTTCCGAGATGCTTGGAGTGGTAGGAGCAGGGGGAATGGTTTCAAGCTGGAAGAGGGGAGGTTTAGACTGGAAGTCAGGAGGAAATTCTTCACTATGAGGGTGCTGAGACACTGGACCAGGTTGCCCAGGGAGGTTGTGGCTGCCTCCTCCCTGGAAGTGTTCAAGGCCAGATTGGCTGGGGCCTTGAGCACCCTGGTCTAGTGGGGGGTGTCCCTGCTCATGGCAGAGGGCTTGGAACTGGATGATCTTTCAGGTCCCTTCCAACCTGAGCCATTCTGTGAATCTGTGAATCACCTTTATGCAGTCAGAAAATTACAATGACTTTATTTCTTATTTAGCTGTTACTTTAATCCTGTTGTCACACAGAACTGCTGTGTTAATACCAATCTGAACTTGTAGTTCTCAGGCGTTTCTGAAGGCTTTCACTCTTGTTTCCCCCAGCTTTTATCCTTGTATATAAATAACATTGGCTCCTTTGGTTTTGCTGTCTAATATCACTTACACTCCAGACAATTAAGACTGAGTTTGTTTATTCATAATCTACGCGGTCTCAGGGCACGGAGGGGGCTCAGAGCATCCCGGACCGGTGACGGCTGCTCCTGCTCCCGCCCGTTGTGGAGCCCTTGCACAACTACAGGTCCCAGAATGCCCTGGGGCAGCGCGTGGGTGCCGCTATCGTTCGAACGGGCCAATGGGAGCGCTCCGAGCGCGTCACCTGATCGCGGCACGGTTTGAACTGTCCGGGCGGGCGCCCGTTGCGCCTCACCGTACTCTGTGAGCCCCGCGGCGGTGAGCGGGGCGGCGGGAGCGGCTGCTCCTCCCGGTTTCGGGTCTGCTGCGGTCTCGAGCGCTTTCCTTGTGAAGCGGGGCCCAGAGGCCGAGGCCTGGCTGGGGAGGGGTCGCTACTCTCGGTGGGGAGGTGGCAGAGGTGGGGGGTGCTGGCGAGCCTGGCTGAGGCGGGCGGTGGGCAGTCCCGGGGGCATCATGTTGTGGCCTGTGAGCGGTACCACACGTGGTGGGCAGTAGCTATTCGGTGTGTCTGTGTAGGTTGGGGGGTTTATTCAAGCCATCGCAGTTGTACTGTCAGCAGACCTAGGGAGGTTATTTCTACCCCTCCACTGTAGTAAGATCCCACCTGGAGTAGCGTCCCACCCAGGGATCCTCAGCATAAGAAGGACATTTACCTTTTGGAGCAGGTCTAGAGGGTGGCTACAGATCCATCAGAAGGATGGAGCACCTCTGCTATGGGGATAGGTTGAGCGAGTTGGGGTTGTTAAGCCTGAAGAAATTAGACTCCAGAGAGACTTTATTGCAGCTCTTCAGGATTTAAACAGTCCACAAGAAAGATTGCTGTGGGTTCTTTACCAAGGCCTGTTATGACAGGGCAAGTGGTGATGGGTTTTAACTGCGAGAAGGTATATTTAAATTGGATGTTAGGAATAAAGTTTTTATTATGAAGGTGCTGGAACACTGGCAGGGTTCAGGGAACTATCCAGGGAGGTGGTGGAAGCCCCAACTCTGGAGATGTTCAGGACTAGACTTGATGAGGCCCTGGGCAGCCTGCTGTAGTTGCAGGTGTCACTGCTTAGTGCAGGACAGTTGAACCTTTAAAAGTCCCTTCCAACAAGTGTTCTATGATTCTGTAATTCAACAGCAAGTTTCAAGAGAACATGGTAAGGTGGGTTGGGTGGCATTCCTTAAACCAGGTTTGTGTAACTGTCCTAAATGTTAACAGAACCTTCAAAGGGAATGTTTATATCTCCTTCTCAGTGTAGCAGAATCATAATGTTCTCTGACCTTATTGTTGCTGGCTTTTTTTAAAGCCCACTACGTAGCTAATAGTGTATTTTTCAGGTGCTATGGAGGAAGGAAAAGAAATGGCAACACATTGCTCCAGTTCTGTGATTGAAGAAAAACAGGGTGTTGGCATGTGCAATAGTAGGTGGATGACAACTTGGAAGAGTTTCTATCTGATGTATTCCTTATTAAAAGTTAAACCAGTTCAGACATCTTGTATCTGCTTTATATTTTGGTTTTTTTGTACTTGCTTTCTCACATGGGCTGCTGTTACCATGCTTCCTCCAGAGCTTGTAGAGATAGCAACGTGATTGATCAATCTCTCTTCTATAGATCTAATCTGAGCTCCTCCCTTTTTCTTATCTGTCTGCTACTGTTTCAGTTAGTATTCAGTGCATATATTGGCTAACAGGAAAACTAATCTATTTCTCTGGCTCTTCTTACAATCTTGTGGTTCTCTGTGCTAGGCAAGAACTGATAGGACAACTGCATTGTCATGTAGCTCTAGATTGTACTCCTCTTGATTGGAGGCTGCTGATAACCTTTCCCTCAGCCAGATCCCATGTTCCTCTTGAGGATACTCAGAAAATAGGGTCTTTAAAATATTTGTTCATAATTAAAATCATAGTCACAGCTGTACCTTCAATTTCTTTGATCTGAAATACGTTTGTATTAGTTTCATTATTTGGTAGCTAAAACTTTCTTTGCTATTTGACATCAGCTTCAGTAAATTGTCAAAGCTTAATCCACTCATCTTTATTGCAAATGCCCACTGTAACAAAATCCTTGTTGTCGTTCCAGATTTTCCTCTTCTAATTGACGAAGAGTTTGATTTTGACCTTTCGCTCTCTGCAGCAAGGTAAGACAGAAGTCTACATATAAATGCACCTTTAAAATGGCCACATGTTAAGGGGCTGGGTTGACTTATTTTTCTTTCTAGTGAAAATGAAGATGAAGTTTTTATTGGACCTTTGGGGCACAAAGAAAAATGTATTGCTGTCAATGTTGAAGCAAAAGAAAATGCTGCAAAACAGAGCACATCTGTTTTTGATGATAAACTTGTGTGGAGCCCACTTACAGGAGAGAAATACGTGGAAATTTTCAAAGAGGCTCGTTTGTTAGCACTGCAACTAGAGACTGGAAGCAAGAATGAACAGACTAAAAAGAGCCAATCAGGAGAAAAGGAAAACAAGATTGTAGAAAAGTTTGTGGAGGACTCCAAGTCAAAGCTGAAAATACTGAGAAATGAAATAGATAGAAGTCCCAGGGCTATCAAAAGGGAGACCTACTGTGTGCAGGGAAGCCCCGCACGTCAGCTGCTACCTTGTTTTCAGGAGGAATCGAATAGACTTGTGTTAAATGATGACAAAACACAGCCTCTTCATACTCCTCCAAATAGAAGCCCTGTTAAAACTCAGTTATCTCCTACAAAAATTGCCAGTTCACCTCTGACTCAAGAACAGACAACTAAGGAAAGAAACATGAAAACAACCAACAAACTACCAATGGCAAAACCTTCATCTACTCTTGGAAAAAGCAGATTGTTGAGTATTGAAAAGGTAAACAGCTTCTGGTCAACAATGTTTCTTTTAAACACCGCCTTTCTGTGCTTTAGGAGTGTTTAAACTGCCTGTGAGATTTTATTTTTAAAAGTGAACTTTGATCTTCTGATGTTTAGCTCATCCTTATGTAGGAAATACCTATTAAAGGAAAAGTCTAGATAACAGTTAGATAATATAGTAGCCAACTACTTTGTTTCTTATGACAATGTAGAGCATCTGCAGGACAAGTTCTTTTCTGTTGTATTTTGGTTTAATGAATATGGTCATTCCTAGCTTCTATTTAAATGCTGTTGCTAGTAAAATTACTGCACTTTTCCGAGTGACTTCATGTGTGAAAATGGCAGTTATTGTTAATCCTTGTCAGCGGAGGTGGGGCAAGGCAGGGGGGAAGGGATGCTTATTATTTTGATAGGACAGGAACATGTTTTAGTTCTAGCTTCTGTCCACAATTCACACCGATTAATAGTATTACACCTAGGGTGTGGCTATGTGACCAACTGAAAATGTATTCTAGAATGGCTAGGGAGCAGCTGTGTTAATTCCAGACTCTAGATTTTATTACTCTACACTATATGGCTTAGGCTCCAGTAGTACTACTGATGTTACTGGAAATGTGATATTGGCTCCTTGGGAGCCAACACCTATAGAAAATAGGGGACCCTTTGATTCTTATGTGATCTAAGTATCATGATTTTGGGCGCTATAAGAAAATAGCGTTAATGTGTTAAGTTTATGTGTTAACTATCCAAATTGTCCATACTGTGTAAGCAGATGGTTTGGATGATGCAGTCTACTCATGTAATGTGTCACTTTTTGGAAAGATGGAGTAAAGTAGAAGAATATGGATTAAGTTAAGGTCTCATAGTTGTAAGGGACAACTGTTGCTTTATCTGGATAAACAAGATTACAACAATTCATCAGCACAGATTTTATATAGAACTGTCCTTATGGTCGATGCCCGGTAGCTGGGTTCAAGCATGTTCTAACAATTACACTAACTAGGCTAAACATCATTAGTTGAAAGACTAAAGAAGTACTTAACTGAGTTCAGAAGCTGCCTCATTGACTCTTTCTTGTATTTGTTTTTCAACAAAGTAAACTTGTGTTAAACCCTTTTATAAGGTTTTTAGAAACTCCAGTAACTGTTAAAACATTGCGTTTGAAATTTGCAGCCCAAACCAGGAAGATGTTCTAGTGTGTCCACAAAAAGAGATCAGAACGGCGTGGCATTATCTGAAGAGATAGTTGCTGATAATTCCAGTGCTGCTTCAGATGTCTTGGAGTCCTCGTTCAGTGGCAGTTCCTCAGCACAAGACAAAAAAGCCCTTCCTGTACCAAATAAGGTAAAGGCAAGCGTTTCTACTATGACAATTAGTGTAATGTTCTGATTAAAAAGAAGAGAGAATAGTTTTCTTTGTAATTTAAAGCTCTGTTGTTGTGTACAATGGTTTTAAGGAAAAGTAGTCTGTTCCAGAATTGCCATTCTTAAATGTATGTTCTAAAAGTCTATGACACAATGAATGTACCTTAAGAGTAACTGTAAACATATTTGAGTAACGAGCATTACTGTTGGTTTTAAACCTTTGTTGATGTGTGTAGTTTAGCATAGGTGAAGGATGCCACAACTTGTATGAAGGTACAATAACTAAAGCTGTCAGGAGTTGTTTGGAAGTCTTGAGCACCTGCTTCCATGCTGCATGTCAGTTCACTGAATCACAGCAAGCTTGAAAGGGACTTCTGGAGGCTGTTTGGCCACCTAGAGCTCAGGACTTTTTCCAGACAGCTTTTAAATATCGCAAAAGATAGAAACTCAACAATCTGTCTGGGTAACTGTACCACTGCCTGGTGAACCTTACAGTAAAAATGTGTTTTCTGATGTTCAGAGGGAACCTCTGGTGTTAAAGTCTGTGCCCATTATTTCTGGCCCTTTCACTGGGCACCACTGGACAGTGTCCTTTCAGGCGTCTGTATACATTGAGATCTACATGGAGCCTTCTCTAGGTTGATCAGCTCTCTAAATCTTTCCTTACATGGGAGATGCTCCCATCCCTTAATCATTTTGGTGGCTACACTCTTCAGTAGTTCCAAACTGCTCTTATACTGGGTAGCCTGCGTTTGAATGTAAACTTCAAGTGTGGCTTTTCAAATGGTAAGCAGAGAGGAAGATCACCCACTTTGACCTGCTGGTAATACTTCTCCCAGTGCAGCCCAGCATACTGTTAGCATTCTTTGCTGCAAGGGTATATTGCTGGCTCATGTTCAGCTTGTCCACTGGCCTCCTAAGTGCTTTTTCTTCCAAGCTGCTTTCCAGCTGGTTGGTGCCCAATATATACTGGAGCCTTTTATTCTTTAAACCCCTATAAGTCCATGCTCAAGTTTGTGGTAGAAATAAAAATAACATTCTAGTTCTGATGTTCCAGTTCTGCATAATAAATGGCAAAATGAACTTCTTCTGAGAAAATTTACATTTTAAACTGCAATCTGAGGAAGGAATTTCACTAAAATTAAAAAGCTGTAATACCAAGAAAGTGTGCAAAAATGTGTTAAGCAGGACTTTGTGCTTTTTAATAAACTGTATTCTCTGATTCAGCCTGGTTTAAAGAAGATAACACAACTGAAACTTCCTGTTATTGCCAGTGGTCTCACAAGGAAGACTGCTTCATCATCATCTTCAGTTTCCAGCATGAACTCAAGTCTGAATTCAAGTTTACCCATTTCTCCCATAGGAAAAAATGGTAATTGACCTTACTGTACAGATTTGTACCACAAATCAAGTTTGAAGTAGCTAAGTGTGTCTTGGGCTGTGCATTTGATTGTGCTTTAATGATTTCCAGTACACAGGGCCAGTAGGAAATGTTTTGAATAGAGAAAAAAATATTTGTAGACTAGTCCAGTAAATCCACATGGACTAAAGATAAACTTCTGTCATTTGTTTAGATCAATGTACGATCAATGGCTAGACAGTGAGGGTCTGACACAGCTAGAAAGTAGGCAGTCCCTCAGGAAACCTCTTCTTGTACATGATCTTCTCTGTTAAAGCCGAGTATGAGGGCTTCTGAACTCTGTAACCTTGCCTATCTTGAATTAAAAGGAGGAAAAAAAACCCACCCAAAAATGGAATATGGAAGGAAGGTGGAAGACCTAGCTCCATGATATGAGTTTCATATAAAAGCCTAATAGGATGAGCTTTAACTAATCAGTTTGGAAAGGTAACTAAATGTAACCATGGGGGTCTGTATGGTGAAGTCATCAATTGGACCCTTTCAATAATCCTCAAATGATCAGGAAAATATTCTTTTAGAAGTACTGACAGATGTAAGCATTTCGATTCTTGTAGGTCTGTCAAGTTAGCAAGTTACTGCAAACTTTTGTTGTACACTATCCACCCAGAAACGAGTAGATCAGTAAAAGTTAAAAGCTTACTAAGGATTATTTTAGACAATAGAAGTGTCTAGTCAAGATTCATCATTAATGAAAGTACTCTACAGAGTAAAATAACAAAAAAAACCCACTTGAGGAAAAACACTTGTGGGGTAACTCATTTTGAATGGCTGCTTAAGGGAACAGAGCCAACTCTGCTGGGAAGAAATGCTGAAAATGGAACTTGAATGTGTAAGTGCCAATCTGTTTTGCCATTTCCTGAAGAATATTCTTTGACCTGATTGCAGTAATTCAAGAATTTGGTGAGGGGATTTCCAAAATGAGACAAAATTGCTGGATAAGTCGGGGAGTAAGTTTGCTGTAGTTTTGTCTGTAAACTTGTTGTTTGAACATATATTTAAATGCTATAAATTGCCCTTTTTCTAGTGTGCATGCAGTTGTTTTCTTTATTCAAATTTAGTTGTAAGCAGTGACTCACAAGTATAACTTCACTTTCTATTTCAGGAAAATCAAGCATGTCTTCAAAACCTAGTGTGAAGGGCTCTAAGCTTTCATCTAGTATAAACAAGGTGGCCCCTGTCAGACCTACCAGGGTATCATCAGTGCAGGCTGCCAATGCTGAGAAATCGAGGGAGCAAGTGAGATCAGCTAGTACTCCAAAAATATCTAGTACTGTAAGCTTCACTAAATCTTCAGCTTCTGCAACAACAGCTGAGGCTGTAGGCAGTGGAATTCAGAGGCTGAGCTCTGTTCCCAGCCTGCAGAAAGTGTGTCAGCAGGAAAAGGATGGAAGTACAGCAAAAGGAAACCTGTTTCCAAAGCCCAGGCCTAGAGTTCTTTCTGTATCTGCAAGTCAAACTACAGTTCCAGTGAAGCCTGAAGGTAAGCACAGACTTTGACCTTGGCTGTTTAAAACAAACAACATTACCTTAAATACTTATTTGGTATGTTGTGCTTCTGTTCACCTCTTAGAAGGAATTAGCATTTTAACTGAGATGGACTTTACACATAAGAGAATGTGGATAGTAATTAACAAAGCTTTTTTTTCCTCTTTAGGTACACCCCTAAGAAAATCAGCACCAAAAGCAACACCGTCCCGTGGCACATTTGGCAGGTAGAGTGTAACTGAAAAGTCAAAGTACCAAGATGTAATTCTTAGAATACAGCATGGTTTGGCATTGCAGAAATCCTTAACGGTTTTAACTGCATCAAACAGTTCCTTGAGAGTCTCCAGGTTAGCAGTGTTAATGACTTTGGGATTTAAGAATAAGCCAAACCTCAAACCCAAACAACAGCAAAACCCAATCAGAAAACCTGAAACTAAACACATGCACACACCCCCTTCAGAAGAGGTCTTCTGCAATGCCGAATGACCACTAATCACTTCCTCAGAATTCTATGAATGAAGCCCTTACTCAACTGTGATTATCAACTGTATGACTATTACCTTTTAGTTACTGGCCAAATTAAACCGATTTCTGTTGCTTGGTGGAATAGTTAGAATTAAACTGTTTCTAGAAGCTTTTGATGGAAGTGTTTTCTGTTTTAGTGCCATGGCAGTCAGCACTCCTGTGAAATCCTCAGAAGATGGGGTTTTCCAGAGTTTTCCTGAGAGGTCTGGTTTTCTGACTCCTGCGAGCGTGAAGCGCTCTGGTTTACCTACACCTGTTCGTCGTGTGTCAGGATTTTCAGCAGTGACTCCTAACACTGCACCAAAAATGACATTTTCTCCACATGCTGCATCTGTTCACCGAAGTTACAGCTTCTCTACCAAAAAGACTTCTACAGCTGGGAAAGAAACCTCCATGTAAGAAACAAGCATTGTCAGCAAATTGACTCTAAATGAGTTTATTAGTTTCAAGCATCTCTGCTAAAGGTTCAAATTCAGCAGCTATGCTCACATGCTTTATAGGCCTAATACAAAGGTTTTATCTTGTGATTAAAAAACTATATGCCTTACTATGAGTAATATCTAACATTGGAGAATGATAACCCTCTAAGGGCTTCCTGATACCTATGCCAGTTTAAATCTAAACTCTTAATCCTGAAGTCATTAGCTTTTCTACTTTTTTTTTGCATGGGTAGGATATAAATTTATTGCAGCACTAAGTATCATGTGTTTTCAGGTAACAGCATGCTTTTGGATAAGATACAGGAAATCTTTTGGGGTAGAAAAGGTTTAAGACATTGATTTGTCTTTATTGTTAATGCTGGTTAAAGAACTTGGTTATTGCAAATGTTCTTTTCCCTAGTTCTAAACAGACAAAAGAGAGTAAGACTTGGATATTTTCTGACGATGATGAGATCTCTCCTCCACCTGTGCCACCCCTTGCACTTAACTTTTCACCGGAAGAAACTTCGACAGAAGCAGAAAAAAACAAATTAGTAGAGACTGCAGTGCAAAACCAGCTGACTGAAACAAGACAAGCTGAGGTAAGGTATCACAATGTGTTTTTCCACACAACTACAAAGTAAACTGCTTGGAAGTAAAGTATTTCAAGATGAAGGATAAGTAGTAAAACACTTACAGTACATCACAGTTGAAACAGGTTAACAATTGTGGATGTAGTGTACCTGGATTTCAGTAAAGCATTTGACACAGTCTCCCATGCTATACTCCTGGCGACGATGGCAACAAGGGGCTTTGACAGGAATATACTGAGCTGGGTCAGGAACTAGTTGGATGGACGAGCCCAGAGAGTGGTGGTAAATAGTGTCACATCTAGTTGGTGACTGGTTACTAGTGGTGTCCCCCAAGACTCGGTGTTGGGTCCAGTCCTGTTCAACATCTTCATTGATGATATCGATGATGGGTTGGAATCCATCGTGAGCAAATTTGTGGATGACTCCAAGCTTGGAGCCCGTGTTGATCTGTTGGGGAGGGTAGGAGGGCCCTGCAGAGGGACTGGACAGACTGGAGAGATGGGCAGACTCTAATAGGATGAGTTTTACCAAGTCTAAGTGTTGGGTTCTGTATTTTGGTTCTAACACCCCCAGGCAGAACTACAGGCTGGGAATGGAGTTCTTAGGGAGCACTCGGATAGAAAGAGACTTGGGNGGGGGTTGGACTTTCCTCCCTGGACGCTGGAGACAGGACAAGGGGTCAGTCTTCAGCTCCATCCATTGGGGGAGGTTTAGACTTGACATTAGGAAAAGGTTTTTCACTGAAAGAGTGATCCAGTTTTGGAACAGGCTGCCCACAGAGGTGGTTGAATAACTATCTCTGGAGGTGTTCAGTGTTAAGATGGGTGAAGTTCTGAGTGGCTTGATCTAGATGTTAGGTTTACTTGATTTAGTTGGATTTATGTTGGACTGGAATATCTGTAAGGTCTTTTCCGGCCTCATCATTACTGTGAACTGTGAACCGTGTGCACCCTCTAGTGCCTATTTCTAGCACTGAGCCTTTACTCGGTGTTTCTGTTTAAGTGGGTTCCCATCTCAGAGCTGAACAATCAAACACTTGCAGACTTCATCATTAAATTTCTACTGATAAATGCTGTGAAATCCTTGGAAAACCAGTGTCACAGGGCAGTTTCTGTTGCAGCTGTAAAGCCGTTTTTGAAAAAAATGATAAATTTTAAAATGCAGTAAAAATACAGATGAAATCCCACAGAAGCAGTAAAAGTGCCATGTGTGTTGTCCAGTGAACAGTCTTCCCCTCTCACAAGAACCTTCTGGCTTTGTATAGTGTGATGGCACTCTGCAGGCAGTAAGGAGGACTGAAGTAGTAGCTGTAAAATATTAACCTGTCATAATGGCTATTGACTTACATGAATATTTGTATAGAATAATCTAGACTGGTGTTTAGAGGTATAGAATCTGGTTTTAGGTGTATAGAATGATCTGTAGAGCAACTGATGTTATTGGATCAGGGTTTTCCTTGTTAGCTAACACAAGAACTGTGCCTGAAAAGAGTGTCCATAAAATTGCTTAGCACATGTGCAGGGTTGTTAAACTGGGCAAAAGCAACATTAAAGTATTTGTGATGCTACCCTTTGGCAGAGCAAGAGCTGAGATTTCAACACTGTGCAAGCAATCCTGCAAGAAAAACACACAGCTCCTGTTCTGTGATCATTAGAGCTGTATAAGCTGAATTGCTGAAATGTTTATGAAACAACCATGGAGAATGGAGGGGAAATCCTGAACTACTTGATTTGTGGTTTGTTTTCTTAAAGGCCTTACTGGTAGATATTGGATTAGAACCATCTCTCCCAGGGAGATTGGAGTGTGAGAGACCTCTGATCGACCTATCCAATACTCCTGAAGTGAATAATGTTACTCTTCTAAAGCCTATAGTCTCGGGGCAAGTAAAGGTAAGTATTCAAGCAGTCTGGTACAAATATGTTGTCAGAAAAATGTCAGCTAGCTGCATGTTCAGTTGCTCTGCAAAGAGTTATTCAATCTCAGTGCAGTATGTTCACTATGATACTACATATTAAGGTGCTTTTATAGAATACATTACAAATCAGTGTGCTGTAGGGCACAATGAGCAACCTGTAAAGAGGATGAGGATGGAGGAAAAATCATAGAATGTCTAGAGGGGACCTTCTAAAGGTAGAGGGGACCTCTTAAAGGTAATCTAGTCCAGCCCCTGCCCCACATGAGCAGAGACATCTTTCACTACATCAGGTTGCCCAGAGTCCCATTGAGCCTGACCTTGAATATAATGCTTAAAGCATTTAGAGAGNTGTCAGACTATGTAGCCTTTGCCTCTAGATGTGGTTGGGATCAATTTAATATCAGGTCCTTCAAAGTGTCTTGGAAGATGATGACTGGAATATGACTTCTGGGGGATGTGTTCAGAGGAGGTCAGAAGTACTCTGCCTGGCCTCAATGACAGCATCACTTAAGTAGTGAAACTTAGAAAAAGCCTTTTGGTCTCTTAAGATGAGTACGGATGATAATGACCTTATGAGCATGAGAAACTTGTGCTTGTTAAGAATGAGAGAGATGTTTAAAAAACTTGAAGCTTGAGTGTGATGCTTATCCACCTTCTAAACAAAACATTTGAGAAGGCTATGCTAACAGAAGTTTATTAGCACATAATATTATGTACATTATGTTTTACATAATTACTGAGTAGTTATGTACAGCTGACTACAGTAGCTAAAATGTTGATTGTTTTTTTTTCAGCTAATTGATTTGAGTTCACCTCTTATTACTCTGAGTCCTGATGTAAACAAAGAAAATCTGGATTCCCCTCTACTCAAGTTCTGAAGTTACACTGAAATGAAGAACTCTTGGCCTCTGAACTTCAGTGTTTAGTTGTTACTCTTCACTTGGAGGGCATCTGTTCTTTGTTTTTTTTGGGGGGGTGGGGAGCGTTTTTAAGGTGGATCTAGATTATCTGAGGTACTGCATAAACACAATGGAACTCTAAAGTGTTTTGATCTAGTCAAAGCAAGTTTGATTAATGGTTCTTCTCATGGATGTTCTGCAATGAATGTATTTTAAACTGTGTTGCTCTAAGGAACAGTCTCCGTAGTGAAAGCTATGTCTCTTCATTTGCTACTTACTGTTTCAGTTCCTTATCCCCTATGTGCAACAAAAATTCTAATTTAAAATAAATGAATTGTACAAAGTCTTTTATTGCAGGCCTTGGTTATGCTGTTTTAGTGTTTCACTAACAAATGTATTGTCTCCCCTACACAGACCCTGCCCTTACCTCCTGTGGCTGTGAGCCTGAACCTCACTTTGCTGCTGGGAGAGCTGCAGGTGGCTGCACAGACATTGCATTAAGCACTGCGGGTGGAGGAGAAAACACCAGGTGTAGTCCTCGGTGTATGCTTTCATAGGCAAGCAAGATGGGGAACAAAGTGCTGGCTTGGTGGACTGCTGGAGGCCACGATCCTGGCTGACAGAATCTCTTGGGAGGCAGTCCTGAGAGGCAAAGTAGTCCAGGAAGATAAACTATTAATTTAACTTTAGCATACCCATCCTTCAACCATGTCCTTGAGGGAGCAGGGGGGGAGCTACAGGTCTGTCACTGATACCTTAGGGCTGTGGCAGGTTATGGGTTGGCACATGCAGGACAACCAGTGATCGACCACGGTCACCATGGGGTTATGAGAAGCAAGACCCACGGAATGAACCTCATCCCCTTGTCGGGTCACCGTCTCTGGAGGTGTTCAAGCTCAGGCTGGATGAAGTGCTGAGTGGCGTGAGCTAGATGTCAGATGTTTAGGGCTACTCGGTTGGTTTTAGGTTGGACTGGATGACCTTTAAGGTCTTTTCCAGCCTCATCATCACTGTGAGACTGTGACCTGTTTGGTGGATGAGGGAGAGGCTGTGGATCTCGCCTACCTAGATGTTAATAAAGCTGTGCCCCACCGCAGCTTCACGGAGAAACTGGTGAGGAGCTGGCTGGGCGTCCGCGGAGCGGAGGTGAATGACGGCGGAACCCCCGGGCGGAGGCGCGTTTCCCCGAGCACCGTTTGCCCCGTCGCACCGGCGGAAGCAGGGGGAGCAGTGGGGCGCGGAAGTGGCTGCGCGGCGGGCAGGAGTGCGGGAGCGATGCTGTCGGCCGGGCGGCGAGTGGCCCTGGCCGTGTCCGGCGGCGTCGACAGCGCTGTGGCCGCGCTGCTGCTGCGCCGGCGAGGTGCGAGGGGAGGGGGCTGTGGCCACTCGCCACCAGTCCGCGGTCTCCTGTCGGCGCAGGGCGGGCAGCGAGGGGTAAAGAAGGGACTGTGAGATAGTCTGGCTTAGGAAATACCGTCATTAAGGTGCCATGACATCCTCCTTTTAGACCGCCCGTGGAATACCGCATCCAGAGCTGGACTCCTCCGTTCAGGAGGGGCAGGGAGCTACCGGAGAGTCCAGCGTAGAACGACCAGGGTGGTCAGCAGCTGGAGCATCTGCCTAGGAGAGACTGAGAGAGCTGGGGCTGTTCAGGCTGGACAGGAGGAGACTGAGGGGAGTTCTAAATGCTTACAAGTATGTGAAGGGTGGGTGTTGGGGTCATGGGGCCGCACACACTGTTCCCGGTGCTGCCTGGTGATGGGGTGAGGTGCAGTGGGCACAAACGGGAGCACAGGAGGTTCGGTTTACACATCAGGAAAACACTCTTTCTCGGTGGTGATAACGGCACTGGAACAGGCTGCCCAGAGAGGCTGTGGAGTTTTCTCTGGAGATACTCAGAACTGGAGTATTTCTATGGGATCTTCTTTAGGGCATCCTGCTCTATCAGGGGACTAGATCTCCAGGGGTACTTCCTGACCCCTACTAGGCTGCAATTCCATCATGAACTGTACTAGTGACAGGCTGCTTGCGTAGTGCAGAACTAGAGTAATACGTCTCTCAGAAAATAACAAGTCTTGAAAAAACATAGGGTTTGGGTCTAGATTGTAGGAATTTATAAGTCATTCTTATCTTCATCTTGTAGGCTACCAGGTGACAGGTGTCTTTATGAAGAACTGGGACCCTCTAGATGAACAAGGAGCTTGTTCCATCGACAGAGATTGTGAAGATGCTTACCGGGTTTGTCAGAAGCTTGATATTCCTTTTCACCAGGTTTCCTACGTGAAGGAATACTGGAATGAAGTGTTCAGGTAGAAGCACATTTACAACAGATGATTTTTCAGTACACTAGTGTGGTACTGTGCTACTGTGAAACCTGAGGATGGACAGGGCAGGTTGTTGCAGTGTTCTGGGCACCTCAGTACTGAAAGGTGTTGGTGAAATTACTGTCTTTCGTTGACATTTAGGATCAGATCAGAATTTCTATGTTGGTTTTAATGCACCTGTTATTTTTTAAGTTAATAGGAGGTTTCTCCATAGTCATTATGGCTGAGCTTTCATTTCTTGTCTTTCCCACAGACTGGCCCAACCTTACTGCAACTTGAGAAAGTATTTAGGGGGGTGCTGTTGTCTGTGTGTCATTTATGCTGTGCATTTGACATTAACACTGTCTGAATCACAAGGTGATGGTGGACTAGCCTTACTTCCCTAAATTTAGAACCAAAAGTAAGCTGTTTTCTAGAGAGAACAGTTCAGGTTTGCTCTGAATTTGTTCTACTTCAAGGGACAGAAGTTCTACGTAGTAAAAGCTGTGAGCTTTTCTTGGGAGCCGAAAAAAGTGAAGTCTTGGTATAACAATATAATAGTGCATAAAAGTAGCTTCCTGATTTCATCACCTCTAGCAGTGGTGCAGTTGTTACCTTATCTTAGAAGAAACTGAGGAATAAGCTAGTCTGCTCCTGCTTTACATTAAAATGACATCAGGTTGGGTGCTAAACTTTTGTACAGTCCATGAAATAAACAGCCCTTTTCTGTGAAAGTTCACTCTGTTTTTCCTTCGTGGTGCGAGAGGAAGAATAAGTGTTATCAGAACTCTTCAGGGGTGTGGGGTGTCTGCAAGTGATAGTGCATGAAAATGTGTTTCAGATCTGCACATCATGGAGAGATTCAGCAGGCGTCCTTCTCTGCCTTTCCTCTGGTTGTGTTTTACACGAAGGTTGGAACTCATACAAGCCCGGCTTTACGCAGAGTCTTTTATAAAACAATTCCAGTGTACTCCTGCAGTAATCACTGAGGAGCATAGTGCTAACACCAGAGTACAGTGCAGAGGCAGCTCTGAGTGCACCAAGGTGTTTTAATGCTTAGTATGAATTGAATTCAGAACAGTTAACAAGGAGATAGAAAATAATGCAACATATCTTTTATTTATGAGTCTGATGTTTAACGCGGTAAGAAGAAGCAGTTGATTCTGTTTCAGCCAGTGAAAATACTGTGGTTCTTTTTCATCCAGCCTATGCCATAATTCCTCTTGCTTTAGTGACAACTGAGCAAGTTAAATAAGGCAGTGATCAGCCCTTTCGATACTGCATCACTGCTTTATTTCAGTGTTTTCAAGCAACTGATGCTAAGAATTTTATGTATGTGACAGTGTAAAACTGCAATGTGACTTTGAGAAATGGCTTGAATTTCTCAAAGGGCTAAAAAAAATACAGGAAAAAGCTCTCTGTAAAATTAAGCCCATTTCTGCCTACAGTGGTGTTATTGCAGATTAAATTGTCTGCTCAGCTGAGAAAAAGTAACTGCTGTCGTGGACTCCATTGCCCTGGCACTTTGAAAAATTGAAGAGGCTTGCTTAATTCTGAAAGGGATTTGCAAGAGATGAGCAGGATCACAGAATTATTAGGGATTGGAAGGGACTTTGAAAGATCATCCAG
>VZRI01012875.1:44504-79689 GCA_013397515.1 Upupa epops
TCAGCCTGGAGGAGACTCCAGGGAGATCTTAGAGCGGCCTTCCAGTCCCTGAAGGGGGCTACAGGAAAGCTGGGGAGGGGCTGTTTCCAAGGGCTTGAAGTGGTAGGAACAGGGGGAATGGTTTCCAGCTGGAAGAGGGGAGGTTTAGACTGGAAGTCAGGAGGAAGTTCTTCACAGTGAGGGTGCTGAGACCCTGGACCAGGTTGCCCAGGGAGGTTGTGGCTGCCTCCTCCCTGGAAGTGTTCAAGGCCAGATTGGATGGAGCCTTGAGCACCCTGGTCTAGTGGGGGGTGTCCCTGCTCATGGCAGAGTGGTTAGAATTAGGGTCTTTAAGATCCCTTCACACCCGACCCCATTCTCTCCACGAGCCCATGCTGTGCTTCTCAATAAACCACCAGAGGAAGACTCCGAGTTCCAAAAAAAAAAAGAAGTCTTAATTTATTGCAAAATCCTCCTTTCACCTGCGCTGCTCCTCCAGTGTTCTGCTCGTCAATAAATACACATCCCTTAACAAAGAAACAACAAACAACCTCCAGTGTCTGCGGCTGCCATAAAGCTTTTAACAAGTAATAAAAATAGGTTTTCATTTTCCCGTCATTAACACAACTGCCCCTCGCTCACTGCGGCGGTTCTGATCGAAAGGAAAGCTGCCTCCACCTCACTGGGATCGAATCCACAGCCACAGAGGCGGCCACAGCCCCTCGGGGCGTTCAGAGCTGCTCCAGTCGCAAACTGGACGCGGTGTGTGCATCGCTGGTAAAGGAGCAGCGGCCGGCCCGCCTCTCCCCTTGCTAACCCCCCCTCCGTGTGAAACTGCGCAGGGATGCAGGCAGACAGCTGATGTCACCCTGTTCTCCTTGACTCCTGCACTTCGTTTCGCCTGGTTCTCGGGGGTTTGTAGTCTCCCTCTCAGACACAAACTAAAGCCAGGCTTTTCTCCAATGGGCTGCTGTGGAGATCGAGGAGCCCTGGAAGCCTCGGTGGCAGAGAGCAGGTCGTGGCCTCGCCACTGCTGCTCTCTGCGTGGTGGAGCTGCCGGCAGAGCTGAGCCCCGCGCTGTCAGATACAGACTCTGCCACGCAGTGGTTTTCCTGTCCCGTAAACACTGCAGGAGGGTGAAGCTGATGGCTTAACTTGCCCTCACGTGTGTATTTTGTGGGGAACCTAAAGCCTTCCGTGTGCTTCTTGAAGCAGCAGGGAGGGCAGGGCTTTGTCAAAGACCTGGGCATCCTTAGAGGGCCCAGTTCCTGCTCCGATTAGCAATGTGCTGGCGCCAGTGGGATAGAAGTGGACAGCAGAATAAAACACTGCACCTGAGGCAGACCTGCCCGATGGGAGGAAAGCCCTCTTCTTGGGACTGAGAGAGCTGGTTTAGTGCAGAACCAGACCAAAGTAAAACCCTACTGGACAAGGACACCGCGTTTCGTCTTGTTCTTGCTAAGGGCGACACCGATCTGACCCCTTCCATACCAGGATCTCCCTACAGACCTCTGACAAAGCCACGACCTGTGCTCCGTCCTGAAGCTGAGCTGCTGGAGGGTTCAATGCGCTTGAGAGGAGAGGGCAAACCAGCCAAGGAACGCAAAACCAAACAGCAGTTAGTGGGTTTCACCAGAGGCTGTGCAGACAAACATCCCGCCGCCTCCTTCCAAGGGATCCGCAGCCTGGTGCCCAAACCCTCTGATCGGGGCCGTTCGGGACAGCTGCAACCCCTCCGTTTCTTTCTCAAAAAGCCAAATTCAAGTAAAGTTGTGCAATGTTCATATAAAAAATATCCAAACCTCTTTGAATCCATTGCTTAGTATCAAATTCCGGCGGGTATCCGTGTAAAATATACAGAGGAATTCTTCTTTAGCAACAACCATACAAAATATATAAAGGTATCTACACTTTGTATATATTTATATAAAGGACTCTTTCTTTCTTAAGACCTCGTGTCCATGGGGGGGTGGACAGGGATGCTGGCATAGAACAAAAGGACACTTGTTGGGATACTCCTCCCTAGAGCCCAGCGAGCCAAAGGGTTCACACGCTGCAGCCGGACAGTCTCCCCTGGCGTGGCTCCTGGGGCTGGGAGGCTGACGGGTTGACTCGCTGGAGGTCCACTGTGATCATCGCGTGTTTTGCCTTGCTTCTCCCCAGTAACCAGCAGCCCCGGCGGCGCTGTCTGCGCTGCAAGCAGGTTCCGTCCCTCTCGGCGCATCCCCGTGGCCGTTCCATGCCTCTGGCACGGGAGGATGCTGCGTGGAGCGTTAGCGCCCGATCGCCGCGCGGCTGGGCCCCGTGGCACCGCGGCGAGCGCTCGGGACTCTGCCCTAACGGGAAACCGTGCAGGGAAGCAGGTCCACCTCATGGTCCTCGCTACGCGGCCACGCTGGCGAGGCGGAGGCGAGCTGGTGGCGACCCCGCGGTGAGGAGTCCAGAAGCGGGCAGCAGCGATCACAGTTTCCTGACAGTTCAAATTGAAGTTTCGTTACTGCCTCTGTCAGTGAGAAGAAGCAATCACGCAGGCTTAGGGTTAAAGAGGCACAGCAAACCACTCCACCCGACCCTCCCGGGAAAGACCCCACGCTCCGTGAAGTTACTATGAGCTGCCTCCAGGTGAATGCTGCCCTGGAGGGAGAGCCAAGCTGCGAGGAAGCAATGCCAGTAGCAGACAGGAGATGCACTCTTTGGAGGAAGCTCTACAGAGGGCTTGAGTTTGGGCAGCACCGAGGGAAGATGCAAGGTTCACACACAAATCCTGCTAGAAATGCACTTCAGACTGTTTCACATCCAAGAGCAGAGCTGCTCTGTGCTCTATGCAATCGGTGTGTAGGGAGAACAGTAGCTCAGGGCAAGCTGGCTCCTTCTTCTCCAGCAGTGACTCTACTGCCCGGTAGCAGTGATTTACTGCTGGTGAAGACACGCGGGTTAATTACTGGGTTAATGCCTGGACCTGAGCTTAAAGGTCTCTCCCAACCAGCGAGATTCTGTGAAGCTGTGACACCTGTCTCCTGTCCAACCAGGCTGTGTCTCACCAGCCAGTTACTGCCAACCCACGGGTGTACTCGTTGTGAGCTGGGGATGCTCCGTGCCTCCAGAAAACACGGGTGCCTGGAGCACGGTGGCACTGTGGCAGACTGAAAGCTGGGTGAGACGTTCTGCCTTTGCAGAGAGCGAGGAAACTGTGCCCACTCACGAGGCTCTGCGTGTAAAATGCTTTGGCAGACCAGCTGTCCTCACTTGAAATGCAAGAGTTAGGAGGAACAGTGAGGTTTCTGAAAATGCCCTTGGGCTGGGAGCTTTCTCAGCCTTCTGCTGCTGCTTCGTTCAGTTTGCGATGGCAAACGCGCAGCGCGTGCCCTGCAGCGGCTGGGAACGAAGCACTGGCCATTTCTGGTCAGCAGCCTGCCACGGCACCCTCTCTACAGCCTCTGGACTTCCTGCCCCAGCAGTGGGTTCTCCCTGCCCCGCTGGACATCCGCCCCATGCTCTCCACAGCCCAGAGCCTTTCCCCACCAAAACACGGGGCTTCCTCGAGGGTGCTCTTCACTGGTGTCTTGCCCCCTGCTCCCTTCTCCCTGCTGTCTGCCTGATGCCCACACCAGCTCTTGCTGGTCTCACTGGACATGCATCAGGAAGTGATTCTCCACGTCTGCTCTCTCCTCACCCTCCTCTGCTGCCTGGTACTGGCTACAGTAACTCCACCCCAGTACCGATAGGTCCCTAGTAGCCCCAACACTCTCCCTGTTGTGAAAGGGGTGGATAGAGGGAAATCAAATGTTCCCCTGGTCTAATGGGGTTGGAACTGAGGGGTTGGCAGCAAAGAAGCAGGAGGCAGCCCCAAGCAGAGCAGCCCTGAGGGCATGCATGGCTCTCAGGACCAGAGGTGGGCACTGCTAAGCCATCCCGACGCCTGGCAGCATGACTGAGTGGAAAAGCCCATCCTTGTTCTGGTGGTGTGCGTAGCCACTGAGGGCTGGGGCGAGGACTCTGCCAGCTCACCAGGCACGGAATGGGTAATTCATGCAGACGGGTGAGGCCAGTTTGCTGGGACCACTGCAGCACGTCCCACTGTGAGGTGATGGAGCAGAGCTAGGTCACTCTGCTTCACCGTGTGCCAGTACCGCATCACAGCATGCCAGGGTGACCCGGACAGGTGTCCTGACACCTGCTTTGGCCTCATCATCAGCAAAACACCATGGCCTGGGACATGATAGCGACCAGCCATCAGGCTAGTCACTGGTGAAGGGCTCTGGTCCAGTCACCAGGTGAAATCCTTGCTCGTGTGGTGGTAGCCTGGGGCTGGGAAGTGGAGGTACAGACCAGAGCTACGCGAGGTCAGCCAGGGCACCCTAACGTGGCACTTACTCTGAGTCAGAGGTGTCAGCATGTCCTGTTCCCACGTGCACACTCATGGCCATGCCGTTGAGCTGGTCTCGAGACTGCTCCCTCCGAGCGTTTTTTACTGTCACCCCCGAGTCTGAAGGAGAGCGGAGCCCGTCGCTGGTCCCCAGGGAAGCAGTCCTGGATGAGATTGTGGTCTGATTGTAATCCGACAGCTTCTCCCGCAGCCGATTCTTCATGTTCTTATCCACCAGCGGGGGAGGGTAGGTGACTCTATTTTTCAAGATGCCTGTTACACAAAGGAGGCAACGGTGAGAATTCCAGAAGACAACCAGGCACTGCTTTCATCAAGCTGAACACAGACAAGACGTGATCACTTATGGTTCTTAACCAGCCTTGCTCATGTTCTTCCACATTGAAAGGATCAGATGTCAGATGTTTAGGGTTACTGGGTTGGTTTTAGGTTGGACTGGATGAGCTTTAAGGTCTTTTCCAGCCTCATCAGTACTGTGAGACTGTGATCAGACCAGCAACTACCTACTGCCTTCCCACGGCACGCCTGCTCGCACAGGCTGGAGCCATCGGCACTGCCAGAGCTGCCACACGAACCGATTTCCCAGCCCCCGACTGTGAAGCTCGGTTGGCCACTCTACCTTTCCTCTGCTCTGGCTGCTGGTTATTCTGGTGGGACAGAGGTCTGTTCTCCTTCTGCTGCCCTTCGTTCTCCTTGTCCTGTGGTGCTTCGTTGCTGTGGTTCACTTGGTTCTCCCTGTGAAGCTCTACGTTGACCTTGGTCTCCACCTTGAGCTGCTGCTTCCCGCTGAGCTCCTCGCTGTCACTGGCTGTTAAGCACTCTGTGGGCCAATAGGGTTTCACATGATTGGGAAGGGTATCGACTGCAACGCAAAAAGAACACTGGCTGCAACACGACCTCGGGAATGTCTCCTGGATCACCACCCAGCCCGTCCTGCTCCCTGCGGCTGCGGATGGGTCTTGTGGCAAACCAGAGCAAGCCTTGAGCTGATCCTTGCTGGACTGCACTGCCCTTGGGTGCAGAGATGTCCACAAAAGACACAGGGCAGGATGTCTGAACCTTTCCTAGGGCAGGGTCGCTGGGTCCTTTATAGAGCAGTGTGAGGTAAACCAGCTCTCTCAGCTCTGCAGGGCTGGCGGTCTCACCTGCTCTGTGGGCAGGATGGTTTCTGAAGGGTGAGGGAACCTAAGGCACCTTGCACTGCGTGCAGAGCAGCAGTACACAGTCAGTGCAAGCTGACTGATCTTTAGGACGAGGTGAACTACACCCTGCCACACAGTACTGACATTAATGGCCTGTGATCTCCAACTCTTTATGTCCAGGACACTCCTGGCACCAGTAAATCCACATGCCCTTGCCCTCAAAACAACCACTCCTCTTCTTCCTTCATATGAAACTTTCCAGGCTGGTCCCCGTGCTGTGGGGACCTGGCTGCAAAGCCTGCTCCCTGCCACAAGTCACAGATTTGCTCAGGCATCCCTTTACTTGGGCTCAGTCACCCCCGTGAACACAACTTTGGGGGGAAGAAAGGTCTCTGGGCTGTAAGGATCCCTGCAGAAGCAAGGCACAGTGGTAGGGATGCTGTCTCAGCTACGTAGCTACCTGAAATGCCCCGTCTACTCTAAAGCTGATGTACAGAGGAGAGTAAGCCCCCGGCTCTTCCCGCGCACCGGCAGTACCTTTGGGAGTGCTGTGGAGAGGACCATGCTCATTGTTTTTAGAAGCAGACGTGTTCCACTTGTTCTCCGTCTCAAGCCCATCGTCCTCGCTGTCTGATGAATGGGAGGAGGCGTAAGAGCTGCTGTGTTCGTCGAGGGACAGTTCGCTGTCAGAGTCTGAATCGTGCTCTACAAACAGGGGAAGGGGAAACAGAGTAATGAGAACGTGCTCCAGAGCTGGCGAGTGCAGAGGGAGAGAGGAAAGGCTCAAGCCATGCCAGGGATGAGCTCCTACATCTGTTAGAAGCGCTGCAAGGGCTGTGGCATCCAGCTAAGTGATTATGGCACACGCAACTGCTTGGCTCAGCCAGTGGGCAGGAGCTTTTACGTGCACAGAATGGTAATGGGGACTGTTCTTCCCCGTTCAGCGTGCAGAGCAGTAACCCCACGGGATCTCAGTCAGGAAGCAGACAGGGAAACCAAGGTACACAGAGAGTATCAGAAGGTACTTAGAAAACAGACCCTGCTACGAGGCAGCAAAGTTTAGCATCAAGACCCAAACGAGAGACAAAAGACGCTCCTCACGTTCTTGTACAAACACACAGCAGTAAAGGAGGATATTGCCTCAAGGTCTCAAACGTCACAATATCTTGAGTTAAAAAATCAGGAGCAACAGCACAGAATCTGTGAGAAAGGAAGGGGATGCCAGAAGCTGTCAGCGGCTCTGACAACTGTCAGATCAGAACAGAACCACCGCAAGAAGCAGAAGCGTGGTGTTTTCATGCCTGGATTCCCTAGGAAGGCAGCCGTGGCACAGCTTGTTATGCCAGGAGCACCACAAGGATGAGACAGAGGAAAGCAAACTCTTCTTCTTATTCCGGAAGCCTTTGAAAAAGATTTGGAGAAGGAGAAGGGGCTGGGTGACGGCATTTAGAGTCAATTCTTACCGTTGGATTTGGCTGGATTCCTATGAAAAATGGAGGAGTCTGCTTCAGTCTGACCAGCCCTTGCTTGACTTGAGGATCCGCTGAGCTTATGAGCAGCCTCATCCCTTTGAGAGTAAGAACACAGACAACTTTCTTGGTGACTTTACTGTCCTTAGGAACAAGGCAGACATGCACACGAGATTGTTCTGGTCAAATGCAGGCAGCTGCAGTGAACAGTTACCAGCCTGTGCTTCCCCATCAGTGATGCCTTTTACAGGAAGACACAGGTTACCCTGTTGTAGCTGGCTGTCTGCCTTTGGCCACATGAACCACGCCGTGAAAAGGCTGAAGTTAATAAGCCCAGTGACTGAAGTCCTCCAGGCAAGCAGCACAGCCCATAGAGTTCACGCTGAGGGCTGGAACTGCCCTCTGAAAACGCATGCAGAAGAACATGCACGGACCAACCGACAGACCCCTCAACCCGAACCCTCAGCAGCCATAAACCAAGCAGCGTCTGAGCCACAACATTTCAGCTTTCCACAAGAGCAATGAAAAGGAAAAGGCAAGCACCTGAAAGCCATGCGCCTGCCACCTGATTACCTGAGAATATAAGCAAGGTAGCTATTGTGGCTCTTGGCTGACCTGACGGTGCTTTCTAGGGAGACAGTGGATTCTCCAATAGTTGTGCGATACATGTTGGGCTCCTCTATGTAAGTGTTGTTGCAGTTCAGAGATCGCTGAAGGGAGGAAAAAAGAGACACAAAACAATAGTGAATGAAACATCCCAGAGCCCACGTTACTCACAATAGCGAACGATCCTGCCAGGAGCCCGTGCTACCCACAAATCCATGAAGTTTGGAAGGAACCAACTGGTTTTCGACACCGAGGGAAAGAATTCTTTGTCTTTTGCAAGTTTAAACTGAGAGAGCCCACCAATAATCGCTACACAAGCAGACAGACAGGTCACTTCACGAAGGATCAGCCACCTGTAAGTTTCTTGTAGGTAATTTCTACCAGCCAGAGGATGTTTACCCCCATGTTCTTTCCTTACAGTTAATAACGTAGCTCTCGTTGCAGTGGAATCATCTGGAAGAGGTTTCTTCCCAGTTAAAGTGTTCTTCAAGTGCTTCCTGACTTCTTTGTTAAATACACAGTGGAAGAAGAAAATGAACAGCCCCTGGATCATTTTAGAGAGAAGAAGAAATACAACGGATTCATTTCTAGCCCATTATTTCAACAGCAGTAACTAGCCTCTACTTTTTAGTGAAACTACATTGATCTCAGAAGACTTCTTCATCATTTGCTTTCGAGACCAAACGAGCACAAAGGGCCTGGGAAATAGACACATCATGATGTCTTGCTCCAGGATTCACAGAGCTTGTGGTAGGAGTCACCCTCCCTTGCCATTTGGATTTCTTCTCCAAATACCCAATGGGAACCCCAGTGATCCCCTGGAAGACAGTGCAGGGAGTGTAAAGGTGGTACATGCACTGTTGAATGATGATGATGATGATACAAAATCAATAGCAGCACACAGAAATACCACAGCCTTTAGTGAGACCTCTGGAAACGGGGAACTTCTGTGGTAATGCAGATCACACTACAGCATCATAGAATCATAAGGGATTGGAAGGGACCTCGAAAGATCATCCAGTCCAATCCCCCTGCCACAGCAGGATCACCCAGACCAAGTCACACAGGAACACAGCCAGGTGGGTCTGGAACATCTCCAGAGAAGGAGACTCCACAACCCCCCTGGGCAGCCTGTTCCAGTGCTCCGATACCCTCACTGTGAAGAAGTTCCTGCTGATATTGATATGGAACCTCCTCTGTTCCAGCTGGCACCCATTGCCCCTTGTCCTAGCACCAGATGACCTTGAGAAGAGCCTGGCTCCATCCTCCTGACACCCACCCCTCACCTATTTAGAGACAGGAATGAGGTCCCCCTCTCAGCCTCCTCTCCTTGGTATTGCTGCTAAGAGAAAGCCTTGTACACCACGGAGAGATACTGAGGGTAGAGAGGTCTCCCAGCTCTGGCCTCCTTGGTTCAGCAATACCTGCTGGTGGGGAAATCACTGAAATCCCCAGGGCTGGGCAGCTGTGAGCAGGCAGAACACCCATGAACAGCTTTTGCTGAGGGCAGGGTTCACACGTGTGTACCTTCACATGTTCTTGCGCAGAGGGAACTGATGCAGCTGCCAAGTTATTATCGATTTTGGTTGGAGATCCAGTAGGTGGAAGCCAACCACTCCTGAGGTTGCAGCTGTACCAACATCACAAGGTGCCTGCACTTCACCATTTCAGCCAAAGCAACTGACTTAGAGTAACTCTAAGCTTCAAGCTCACTTTCCAAACATTCAATCAAATGTGATCTCAGCTGGCATTTAGCGCGTTGGGATTATTCATTAATAAACCTGAAATGAAGGTCTCTATAAAAATCAAAGTTCAAAGAGGGCACTGATGTGAAACATTCCATAGCACTGGGCCTCTCTGGAGAATTCTGACTGCTGAGTTGCCTCCCTCTCAAGTTTATATTTAATTTTAGGCTTGTGGAAGCCTGGTTTTACAGCCTGGGTAGTTGTACTTATTGCAGAGGACTCCGGCCGCAGTGGCACAGCAACTCTGCTGAAGGTATGGGCACTCATCTCTGGAGGAGACCTACCAATACTCTGTTTCTGCAGTCTGTGTCTGTTGTGCTATAGCTGACAAGCGTCCGTCTCGCAGCAGCTGGTTTAACACTGCAGGCACTTGTCATGACAGTTACTGCCATCACTGGACACATCCAAACTATAAAGACCATGAAGCTTCATAGCATCATAGAATCATTAGGCATCAAAAGGGACCTCGAAAGATCATCCAGTCCAATCCCCCTGCCACAGCAGGATCACCCAGACCAAGTCACACAGGAACACAGCCAGGTGCGTCTGGAACGTCTCCAGAGAAGGAGACTCCACAGCCCCCCTGGGCAGCCTGTTCCAGTGCTCCAGTACCCTCCCTGGGAAGAAGTTCCTTCTGATCCTCCTATGAGGAGGATCCATATCCATATGGATCCTGATAGTTTATATGGAACCTCCTCTGTTCCAGCTGGCACCCATTGTACCTTGTCCTATCACCAGATGACCTTGAGAAGAGCCTGGCTCCATCCTCCTGACACCCACCCCTCACAGATTTACGGATGTTAATGATGTCCCTCCTCAGCCTCCTCTTCTCCAAGCTCAAGAGACCCAGCTCCCTCAGCCTTTCCTCATCAAGGAGCTGTTCTACTTCCCTCATCATCTTCATTGCTCTACGCTGGACACCCTCCAGCAGCTCTGTGTCCTTCTGGAACTGAGGGGCCCAGAACTGGACACAATACTCCAGATGCGGTCTCACCAGTGCAGGATGGAGGGGGAGAAGAACCTCTCTCCATCTGCTAACCACCCTCCTTCTGATCCCCCCCAGGATGCTGTTGGCCCTCTTGGCCACAAAGCACCTTGCTGGCTATAGTCATTCTGCTGGCCACTAGGACCCCCAGGTCCCTTTCTCCTACACTGCTCTCTAACAGGTCAGTCCCCAACCTACCCTGGTCCCTGGGGTTGTTATGACTACTTCCATACCAGGTCTCACCCAAATAACGGCTTTGTGCACCTTTAGTCACCCAGTGTGTACAGCAGGACAGACAGGGAACCAATAAAAGCCTCTTGCAGTGTTTAAAAGTCATTACTGGACTCATTCCCTCAGACAGTGATTTGTGAAAGCCTTGGAGCCTCCTGCTCTGGATGAAAAACAACACAGCCTCTTCTGCAACATGACGACTGTGAAGGGTGAGCACACAAAAGGCGGTAACAGAGCTCTTACCTCTGGAAGAGACAGAGGTATAATTGCCCACTGGTATTTATCTGTCAGAGGTTACAAAAGCAGAGCACTTTAGATGATTAAAAGTTACAGAAGCAGTGACTCAAAGCTACCGTTTTGGTGAGAAGAAACCTGTCTTTGAGAAAAACTGCACTTGGCAAGGTGTTTGGAGGTCTGGGTACAGTGCCACACTCACCAAGGTGTGCCAGAGATGCCCTCCAACTTACCTGCAGGCAGCTGAAAACAGCAAACAGATAGTGAAAAGTCATGACGTCGCTGTTCACAGCCATCAGCCCCAGCAGCCATGTGGCACTGATAAGCAACAGGAGCAGGAATGCCGTCCGCAGCACGGAGCTGTAGAGCAAACACAGGCTGTTATCTGAGCTGCGAGAGGGTACCAAAGAAAAGCCCAGCCTCTCCACACGGGCAGTGCCCGGTGCCGAAGCGTTCAGCAACTGGAAAGGCTCAGTGTGGAAATGAGGGCAGTGTTCACCAGCTCCCAGCACCCATCTCTCTCACTGCACTACTCAATTATTTGGTAGAGTCAGGTAAAACGTAAGGTGATTTCTTTCAGCCTCCTGAGGCTTGCCATTTCACGAGGCTGTTTGCCAAGCCCACGCTTCCCTGCCTCGGTGACTCTTGAGGAAGAGATGTGGGCAATAAGTGGCCACGCTCATCTCCTTTCAGTTCACTCTCACGTTCCTTCTCGGCATCACCGCCCAAGGCTGGGGAATGAGGGCACTCAGGGGAATACTTGTTTACTTAAAAACAACTTCCACAGACACAGCTCTAGAGGCAGAAGCTTTGTGCTATGAGTAAACCAGCTGCCATCAAGTAGCTATTACACTCTATTTGTTTCAGGAGATTTCAGAACCCCCCAGAAACTCCCCATCGGCCAGGGTTGAATAAATAGCTAGAGGAAGCCTTTTGAAAATCTCAGACAGCTCCCTATTTGAACAAACAAAGAGAGAGAGAGAGAGAGAGAGAAAGGGTCTGGCTTGCCACTAGCTCAGCACATTGCAGGTCACAGGTAAACTCTGAGCTCTGGGCAATACAGTCATTACTGACAACAGGCTGCCGTGGTACCTAGGGAGAGTGACAGGCTGCAGCTTGCAGGACTTTCTACTTGATCTCACGGCGAGTGGGATGGGAGAGGCTGGCCCTCAGCACGGCAATCTCTGCCACAGACACCATGCCAAGACCAGATCTTTCCCTCTTCCCTCAGTTCTCCTGACTGCCCTTGCTGGTGGTGCAGAGCACCGTGGTGGGGGGTTTACAGAGCCTCCAAGGGAAGCCCAGGAGTAGGCATGCTGCTGAAACATCTCTGATTGCCTCTACCGGTGCTGACTGTCACCTCCACCTTCCTGCTCTGACACCAGCCTGGTCCTTTATTATTCCTGTTCAGAACCTTCTGCTGCAGATTTTCAAGCCCAAACTTACACGACTCCAGTTTTTTCAAAGGAGCGTTGTCTTCGTCTGCACGATGCTTTCATTGCTAGTATGAAGATGACAGTGTTTATCTGCAAAGGAACAGAAATAACAGCATGGACTCCTGCTAGAACTCAGTTTTCAATGGAAATGCAGCCTTTATCCTAAGAATTGGAAGGGATCGGAAGGGACCACAAAAGATCATCCAGTCCAATCCCCCTGCCACAGCAGGATCACCCAGACCAAGTCACACAGGAACACAGCCAGGAGGGTCTGGAATGTCTCCAGAGAAGGAGACTCCACAACCCCCCTGGGCAGCCTGTTCCAGTGCTTCGATACCCTCCCTGGGAAGAAGTTCCTTCTGATATTGATATGGAACCTCCTCTATTCCAGCTTGCTCCCACTGCCCCCTGTCCTAGGAGCAGGGGGAATGGTTTCAAGCTTTAGACTGGAAGTCAGGAGGAAATTCTTTACAATGAGGGTGCTGAGACACTGCAACAGGTTGCCCAGGGAGGTTGTGCTGCCCCCTCCCTGGAAGTGTTCAAGACCAGATTGGAGCACCCTGGTCTGGCAGGGGACTGGAACTAGATGATCTTTAAGGTCCCTTCCAACCTGACCCACTCCAGGAGTTTGTGACTCTGTGTTGCTGAGTTACTTCGCTCACCAACTGACCCTTCAAACATGGAACAAAGCAAATAGCAAAAGCCACACAGGTTCCTGGTCATACACCCACTGATCCACAAAACACTCTGCCCTGGCAAGCAGCTCTCTGATTTCCAGGAGCTTATGTCTTGTCCGGGAGTTTTGCTCACGTCTTATCTGTTTAAGCAGAAGAGGCAGGTACATTGGCTTCAAATGCTGCTTTGGATTACGGCTACTGCTTGATAAGACATAAAAGCAAGGGTAGCAGGAAGGCTGAGACAGCTCCACGTGCCAACTCCATCATACTTACCACCACGACAATTACGATGGGCCCAGCGAAACTCCAGATTAGAGTGTCGTGAACAGACAACCAGCAGAAATCAGGGTTCCCATAGCCTTGTGGATCCAGACCGACAGCAAGCCCTGGGTTAAATCAAGAGAAACTACATCAGAAGGGTGCAGCTACGATCTCCTATACAACCAGGCACCTTTTCAAATCTGCAATCAGACTTTTCCAAGGCTGAGCTGTTACACTGGTGACTCCCTATTGAACAGTACTACAGGTTTTTCCTACCAGACAAAGAGTTCAGCTTCACAAAAGGACAATAAACGCCAAGTCGTCTCAAATTAATCCTGTTTCAGCAGTTTTCAAGTCAAACTCGCGCGTGATGGAGCCTTGAGGGTGAGTGACACGTTGAGGAATTCCAATATGCAGCAGAATGACATGAATCATAACTGAGGAGCTGTCTGTACTCCAGAAAACAAGCAGAGCATTCTTAACTGCTCTGAGCCTGCTGTCACTAAAATACAACCAGAGACAAAGGAGCCTGGGAACTCATCAGAGGTAACTGCTTCAGCTCAGGTGGGATTCACTTTCAGGTGCCAGCCCAGGTTCCTCACCTTTGCTTGAAATGGAATTCACTAGCGTCCCTGAGGCAACTGAGGTAAGAACACACCCTGTAGGGGTTTAGTTTTCAAAGCCTGGACAGTTCCAGGGGATTCTCTGAGTCAGACCGCCACCTGATGATTTGCAGTGCTGCCTGATTTGGTGACCTGCACCACAGCCATATGGCGAGGCTGAGAGAGCTGGGTCTCTTGAGCTTGGAGAAGAGGAGGCTGAGGGGAGACCTCATTCATGTCTCTAAATATGTGAGGGGTGGGTGTCAGGAGGATGGAGCCAGGCTCTTCTGAAGCTCCTCATCTGGGAACTGTTCTACTTCTTTCATCATGTTTGTTGCTCTACGCTTAACATCCTCCAGCAGCTCTGTCTCCTTCTGGACCTGAGCGGCCCAGAACTGGACACAATACATCAACAACCCTTGTGTCTTTACAGTGGCATGCATCTCCGTTCCCTATCTTCACTGAGATGACAGATGGAAGGCCCTTGCTGGCACACTGTCCCTCAAATATTGGAGTGCCACTGCCAGGCTTGGCTCTAGTGATGCTAATTTTATCCTTTCCCCCTTCAAACCCAGTTAAAGCTCTTTCAGCGAGCCCTGCCAACTCTGGTGCAAAGATCCCTTTCCCCCTTTGAGCAGGTGTACCCTGTCTGCAGAGGTCTTCATTCTTCAAGACTCAGAAACCGATCCCTACGAGGCTTATGGCCAGTGCCATATGGCAAATGACCGCATCACGGTGTCTGAGCACCAGGGGCACCCATTGCCATGAGCGTATGTCCTGACTCCAGCAGGCGGCCAAGACTGATGCTGCTCTGCACAGGGACAATTCATAACTGCCTGTTCTGAATAGAAGCCCGAGTGCTCTGATTAAAAGACACTGGAAAAGAGAGAGGTAGCCAAATTTCACTCCTGCTGCTTAAAGCTGGCCCACAGCCAATATTCACATCTGGTAGAGGCCTAAGGTCTGTGAAAATTAAACTGGCTGCTTGGCAAAGCCGTGGCTATCGGATCCGTTTTCTCTGAAATGTGGAATGAGATAGGACTGGTCTCCCTCCCTGCTCCACCACCCCCTTCAGCAGTTGCCATCCAGAAAGAATAAGCCATAAATGATTAAGGGACCATAAAGTATTTTATACAGTTTATAATTCTATGGACACAGCCTGATTCCCAGGTCTTGATTTACCCATTAGTGGGACTTAAGCTGCGCTTACTCTGAGAGTAATGGGCAGACAGCAACATTTGTTCACTGCCCTGAAGTCCTGCCCTGAAGTTCTCCAGTAAACAAACAGGGTGAACTGCAGTCTTCAGGTCCATGGTTCAACTGGTACTGTAGTCAACAAACTTGATAACACTTTACCCAAAGGCAGAATTAAGCCAAAGCAATGTCATCCAGAGAATCTTTCAACTCGATGCTCGAGCCTGGCTGTCCTGAGTAGACTGAGTGCAGGCTGTGTGATAGCTCAGTGGTGTTTGGTCCTATGGTCAAGCATCCTATGGGGACCAGCACCCATGCCAAGGGTATGCCACACTGTGGGGAGGTGCTGCTGGGGGGTCATCTGTCATGAAGCCTAGGCTTTCACCATCTCAGCAGCCATGTGCGACTCAGGCAGCTCCGGGTCACCTTCAGCTCTCTCCTCACTCATCACCTTGCTTAGTGTTCACAGCAACCAGATTTGAAGAGCACCTTTTTCTCAGGGATACTGGTTTTAGGGCTGTGTAAGAACCTGTTTTAACATGAGCACTGCAGTCACTATGGCAAAGCAGTTACTGCACACACAGGCCAACAGGCTGTCATGAAGATATAGAACTGAAGGGGTTGCTTGCTGGGTGCCAAACCCAGCCCTTTCCTCCCTCCCAAGTCATCCAATTCCTCTCCTGGATGGGTTCATGACATTTTACAATAAGCAAATTTAAAGCAAACTTTGAATCTTCTACTACCTCTCCCCACGAAGGAATATTCCAGATCCACACTCTTCTGATGGCTGTAAGCCTTGCCCCAACTTCCATCCGACTTTTACAGATGGCAATCTGCTTTCCTGTGCTGTGATGAAGTCTAGTTCTTCCCTGCTGAGGAGAGTTCCCTCTGCAAATGGTTCACTACGTTTTTCCTTCCCCTCAAGGTCAAGGCTCCCTGCTCCATCAGAGATGCCCTAGGACCACTATGTCCCAGCTTGAAATGACAGTGAGTTTTAACAGAAGAGAGAAGAAATAATCCGAGTAGAACAGAGTAAAGCCACTGCTACTGCGGCTTCGTTCTTCTTTCTCCCACGATAGCTGTGACAAAGGTGAAGCGGGTTAGATGTTAATATTTCAAATACAGCAGAGAAGCCTTTGGATGTCCAAGACAGACATTCCTTCCCGGATTTTTCCATTATTAAGAAACAGACTCAATCCTTCTCTCACAAAGCAATTTAAAGGAAATTACGCTTATATGTCATGTCCTGTCATGAAGCTGCAGCCTCCAGCCTGCTCAGATATGAAAAGAAAAGATTTAGAAAAGCAGCCTGTTTAAAATATCCACAGCAACAAAGTTATCCAGGGGCACGAAATCCCACACCATGCTCTTCATGATGGAATCATTTTCTCTTCAGATTATTTCTAAACCTGGAAGGGCAGACTAAAGGCTTAGTTTTCTTTATGCTTCATTGTGTCCAGTTCTGGGCCCCTCAGTTCCAGAAGGACACAGAGCTGCTGGAGGGTGTCCAGTGTAGAGCAACGAAGATGATGAAGGAAGTAGAACAGCTCCCTGATGAGGAAAGGCTGAGGGAGCTGGGTCTGTTGAGTTTGGAGAAGAGGAGGTGGAGGGAGGACCCAATGAATGTGAGGGGTGGGTGTCAGGAGAATGGAGCCAGGCTCTTCTCAGTGTCATCTGGTGATAGGCTAAGGGGCAATGGGTGCCAGCTGGAACACTGGAGGTTCCATAGCAATATCAGCAGGAACTTCTTCCCAGTGAGGGTACTGGAGCACTGGAACAGGCTGCCCAGGGGGATTGTGGAGTCTCCTTCTCTGCAGGCGTTCAACACCTGCCTGGCTGTGTTCCTGTGTGACTTGGTCTAGGTGATCCTGCTGTGACAGGGGGATTGGCCTGGATGATCTTTTGAGGTCCTTTCATATTCCTAATGATTCTATGGTTTCACAAAATCTTCTGACTTGCTCAGTCATAGGGACGTGACTTTTTATCTAGATGAACTGCAAACTGAGTGGATTTAGAGATGAAATTACAGGAGGCAACTGTATCCCATGGTTTTAAAAGTGCAATATAGCTCCCCATCACAGGGATTGATATCTAAGTAGAAAAATGTAAAAATGCTGTGCTTGTAATATTCTGAGTGCACAGTACTGATGTTGAGACAGTCTGGATGAATTTACAACTCAGGAAAGCACATGAAACAGACAATCCAGCTCAGAAAAGTCTTCTAAAAGGTTATGTGTTCTGGAAAGGAAACTCACTATTGCTATTTAATGATAATACTTCTCTCCTACCAGAAATCATGTTGCTAATTACCTGACTGCACTTAAACTCTCTGGAATATACAGCAGTAGCTCTGGACACACTGATACAAGCTACACAGGCCTGAGAGGTTTGGGAAGTTCAAGGACTGCTTCTATTTAAAATGTCAGGGGTACGTCTGGAGCAGCAGAGCTTCCTGGGCTGGATAAATCCACAGACGTAGAAATTACTGATGCACCAGGTAACGTGGAAAAACTTTGGAGCTCTGCAGAGAGGACATCACCATACTGTGGTTTTGTGAGACACTGTCTGAAGTCACACAGCAAAAGAACACTGTAGGATTCTGGGTCTGACTTGTTCCATAACATTTTTCATAGTGCATATGAGTCACGGCTATCTGTTTGATCCCAGCCCCATCTAAACCTCTGCCTTTGCTGGCACTATGTTCTTACCTGTAAAAATACAAGTAATTGGATAAAAGTTAACGGGCTGCCCACGATCTGATTTCCCAGATGGCAGCAGATAAGGCGCTGCTGAAATACTCGAAGCAAAAAAAACCCCGCTCCAACTGTTCGACAAAAGGCACTTCCCGAGGAGCTGTCTGCCTGCATTAACGCAGCACCGTGTACTCAGGGTAGCACTGGAAATGTCTTGATTACAAAAATAGGCACGGTGAGGGCGGAGATGGATGTGCTCCCGTGGATCGCCCTGGAACAGTTTAAAAGATTACTGCCTCCAGCTTTTCATTACTTTTCCTCAACAGGAATTTATTGCCTTTGTATCTGAAATGAAGTAAGAGGCTGCTTGAGTATTCCCAGCTCGGTTTTGTGCCAAGTAAAACAGAGCTGCTGAAATCCTCTTCAGGGAGCATTTACTGCTGGTTGAGGGTAGGCAGTGGGAATGTCCGGTGAAGGGTGGCGATGTACATCACTTCAAAAGCCACTGCGGTACCGCTCCCTGAGAGGCTGTGTGTTCACATCCTGAAGTGCCATCACAAGAAAGGAGAATTTCTGAGGTATGAAAACAAAACGAGCTATTCCTGAGCAATTTTAACTGCTGCTTTAACCTGGGTGCAATTATATTTATGGTTTTATAGAATAGCAGCATCGCTTCCACTGAGACAGAAGACCTACAGCCCTGCCCAATTCAGGCTGACTTCTGCTAGCCCTGATTTGGTGTTTCCCTCATTCGAGGACCCACAGCTGCTTTGGATGGAGTGGCTTTCCTGAAGCTGGCAGGGAAGGGAAGCAAAGCTGCTTTGGGGTGGTTGAGGGTACCTGTTATGATGGCAGGAATGCCCCAGCCGACGACGTAGTAGAACCGCATGTGCCCAAAGTTGATGTTTCTCACTTCAGTCAGCATCCGGTAGATGTGGAGCTGCTCCACAAACATCCACGCAAAGGTGCTCATGTAGAAATAATGCAGGAGGATGGCAATCACGGTGCACACAAACTGCAGGAGAGAAAGGGCAGAGAAATCAGAGTTGCTCTTCTGAATCCTGAGCTGGTTAGTCAGTAGCTGCCCGTGCAGCTAAAGGCAGGTGTAACGAAACGTTTAGGCGGAACCCAGGTACTGCTGTTCACTAAGTTTTTCAGCATTTCAGAGAAGCTGCTCAGATCGTGAAAGCTTTTTAATTTCCTGAATGCTGTGGCCTGTTTGGAGTCTGGTTCAGCCCTACCCTATCGACCCAACGTGCTTTTGGTCACTGCCCTTGCCCTCCGCATTGTGTAGCTAACTTCTCTGTGTATTTGCTGCAAAGGTAAGGATCTGGACTACTTGAAATGAATTCCTTCTGCTCGCAGGAGGGACAGGACAGAGACAGAGCTCCTGGCTCTTTCTCCTGGTGTCTGAGAGCAGAAGGTGAGGATGCTCCTATGGAAGCTGCAGATGCTCTGTCCTGCCTTGTGCAAGAGTCTCATCTGCACAATGTCACTACACCAGATTCAGCTGCAGTGTCTTTGATGCATCACCTAAAACTGATCTTCACACAATCACTGAGTTGGAAGAGACCTTTTAGATTTGTCTCGCTGCAAAGCCCACGGATTGCTCCTGAGAACAGCTAAACTCAGTGCTGCAGCATCCGATGTGTCCCATTTCCACACCAAGGGCCATCCTGTGGGGTTTTCTGCTACTCCATTCTTTCCAGAGAGAGAGACAGATCTCTCTTCAAGGTGATGTGCTGTTCTCACACACGGCTGCATTGAGGTAAACCACATTTTGTGCCTCATATTAGAAGATAAAAGGCTACCAACAATTTCTCCTGGTTGGCAAAGCAGGAGGGGAGGTGTCAGAAAATCGTAGCACTTCAGGTTAGGAGCAGTCTCTGAGAAAAGTCCTACCTCCTGAGAAAAACTTCACTTCTAGGGGCAGAAATCCACGAAGCTTTAGCCCAGGGAAAGCATTGAACATGAGCAGGGAGTGATCTGCAGGCTTTAACCAAAGCAACATTTGACACGATCTTACTATCTCACTTAAGATCCGTAGACCATGTGTCTGTGTCAGAGGTTTGGAAAGGTCTCTTCCATCTACAGCTCCTTCCCTGGGACCCTTTTTAAAAAAGCAACTTGAGAAGCAAACCCACGCATGAATCCGTGGGGTAAGGTAGTGACAAACTCTTCTTGTCCTTGCAGCTCAGCTCTTCACCGATGAACCCTGCAGGCCGTGCACATCTGTACTTCACTGAGGCACGGACGGTGTCTGGCTGTTATCACTGGACTAAACTGATGCAGCTAGCAGCAGATCACCACTGACTCCACGGATCAAGCTTTTACCTAATGTGGAAATCAAGAGTGTTTGACTACAAACTGGGGGAGTGACCTCTAGGCTCTTCCTGGCTTGAACAGGGGGTTATCTCCCTTCTTGTCCACTGCAGAAAACTGCCCTCATAGCCAGGATATTCTATGTCCAGAAATGCTCAGCAATACCCTCACGTCGAGGTTGTGCTACATGTGGACAGGCACAGAGCTCACAATGGATGCAGGCTAGTGCTGGCCCGCTAGTTCAAGTCTTCAGCTAGGAACAAGAGGACCTGGAGCTTCCAGATCCAGATCTACCAGGCTGAGAGCAGTAAAAAGGGAAGGACCTGCTGAAACCAAAGAGTTTGGTAACTAATAGCAACACCTACAGTGGGCACACTGGTAGCTGAAGCATCTTTGTGATCGTTGTGACTACCTTGAAACCTCTGACCCTCACAGATGTGTAGTATGTACTAACACCAGCTTTCCCTCTCAACTTGACGGTTTGATGGGTGAAAACCACCAGCATGCAACACCTGAACTGAAACCTTCTCCTTTCAGAGGCAAAGGGAAGGATTTGCCAAGGTTCTGCTGAGAAGCTCGAATTGAGAGCACTTTGTGTAACCTATTTTAGTTTCACAGTGTTTGACACCGTGGTTTGGAACCTTCTGTTCCTGCGCAGCACTGACCCCGCTTTCAGGTTTCAGCATGACTTTCTTCACGGGATAGTACTCAGAGACCTCAGCTTCCCTGTTTAACTTTGCCAGGAGTACACAGACGGCCAACTTTCTGGATTCACTTACTGCATCAGCTTTACTCTAACACCGAGTGTTATTGCAAACGTAGCTCCCTAAATAAAAGAGCTTTCTTCCCTCTGTGTTGCTGCTCATACGAGTAGACTGCTGCCCTGCACATTACCTCTTTCAGGTAAGAAAAAAGAAAGAAAATAAATCACTTTCTATCAATAGTCCAGGGGAAGATTAAAACCTCACCCAGAAATGTGACTGCTAATTTACAGAAACCCATAAAAGCCAGGCTGGGTGCCAAGCAGCACGGCGTTATTTGTGCTCCGGCATTCTTTACCTCTTTGTGTTCATCAGTGCATGACTCGTTAGACAACTCTCATTCCATACAGACAGATGAATAATTGTCTCAAGCAGACGTGGCTTACAGCCCTCCTAACTTCTCAAGTTGACTGGGTAGGCGGTGAGGAGCGGCTTTCTACTCTGTGAAATACATTCTGTAACTTAAAGAGGTCGGTCAGCGGGTTAAAGGTTTGGGGTGTTTCCCTGAAGCCTGGTAACAGTACAGGATGTGACTACACCGTGAGCCCCAGAGCATCAGAACAGGAAGAAGCAGAAGAGAACCAATTCACCAAGTATGGCTCCTAGTACCAGGTATTTCTGTAGTGAACTGCTTTGTTACCCTTGCAAATGTTTGCTTGGAGCCTCCTGGTCTTATGAAAGGCATCTGGAGACGAGGAGCCAGCATTTACTGTACTGTTTTTGGTAAGACCCTGCAGGTATTTGGACTTGGCCCTCTGCTCCTCAGAGCTCATGTCAGAAAAGCGGAGTACGACCTCCTCGCTAGGAAGCACAATGAAAAATGAGCAGTGTGCTCGTGAAGGAATGGGAAAGGTTGAGCAACACCGAGTGCTGCAGAGCACTGGGCAAGGTGAATTCATTTGAGTGGAGGTTTTTTAATATGTAAATTATGAAACAAAGACAACGTGGATCATGTGTGATACCCCCGAGGGCAGGTCACCACAGAAGATCCTGCTATAGCAGCAGACAGGGGACTGGAGCTCCTGGTGCACAGAACTATCTGAATATGGGACTGGAAGTGACAGTACCAGTTAGAAAGCATCAACCAGTTTACCATTCAAAAGGTAAAGTGGAGGAAGAAAGGTGAGAAAAAAATGCACCAGACTAACCTGTATCTTAGAAACTGAAGAATGTAAGGAGCTGAATTCACCTTCGTTTTCAAAAGAACTACTATTCATAGATTCCTACAATGGTTTCAGTTGGAAGGGACCTTAAAGATCATCAAGTTCCAACCCCCCTGCCATGAGCAGGGACACCCCTACTTGAGATCAGGGTGCTCAAGGTCCCAGCCAATCTGGCCTTCAGCACTTCCAGGGAGGAGAGGGGGCAGCCACAACCTCCCTGGGCAACCTGGTGCAGTGTCTCAGCACCCTCATCATAAAGAACTTCCTCCTGATTTCCAGTCTAAACCTCCCCTCTTCCAGATTGAAACCATTCCCTCTGCTCCTACCACTCCAAGCCCTTGGAAACAGCCCCTCCCCAGCTTTCCTGTAGCCCCCTTCAGGTACTGAAGTCTGCTACAAGATCCCTTGTCTTGGGGGTCTCCTCCAGGTTGAACAGTTCCCACTCTCTCAGCCTGAACAAAGTCTTCCTGGAAAGACCTTTTTTCTATGAGAGCCCTTCCCCATGAGCTACAAAAAGCTCTTGGCAGCACTCGGTTACTGGAAGCTGAAGTTTGCCACAGCCAGACAGTTTCTAAAACGTATGGGTATTAGAATCCAGGGTGACACTTGACGCTGAAGTTATACACAGGTCAGGCTGCATGGTTAGGCACCGTGGTGCCAGTATCACGAGGGTGATGCCATCCACTCAATGTCGGCTTATTCTCCTATTTCTGCTGCTTGGACAATCTGGAATCACCAAGGTTTTAGGGGTTTTTTTGGCATTTTCATCTCAGGATTGTATTCCCCTCTGAAAATTTAGTTTGAAATACATACAGCAACAGATTTCCCTAGGAGAAATCTCTTTGCAGTGCTCAGAAAATCCCCGCATTAACATTCCGAATACTCTTCGTATCTATTAGGCACGCTTCTTTCATGGCACGTCATCCCCCATCTGTCTACTGCCTTTTTGGTACCGGCAACTTGGAAGCTTGGAGGCGTTGGAAACCTTGCCTGCTTGTCTCCTTCCTACCTGTCTGCATGGCAACCGTGACTTTTTAGATGAGTGCACTAAGACTCAGCATCCATACTACACAGAATGCTATGCAGTTAAGATAGCAGTGAGGTCCTAGAACAGAGCTTCACGTGTGGCATGTATCTCGTAGTCAGTCCATTCATTCATTCATAGCTTGCATTTCCTGACATGCACAATGCTGGAGGTGCCTGCACTAGGCTTTGGCAACAGACACGGTGGGCTGAAGCCAACAGTCACTGTGGCTGGAAGGCAGAAAGCAAAGCGACGTGTCTCCTGCTGATTCTTGGATGTAGCAAGCTGTGCCATGCCTGGCAAGTAGCTTCTCAGGAACGGCCACGGTGGGTGTGCAACATGCATATCAGCACCTGCACAGCAACACAGAGCTGACAACCTACCCGTCAGCACCTGGAGACTTTTGGGCTTGTGAGGCACCTGCTGCAGGAGAAACTGGGTAGCCTCCTACTGAACAGACAAAGCAAGACAGAAAACAAACTGATGGAAAGGAAGGAAGAAACCAGTATTCCGGGTTGAGCTCCTGGGATAAGCCTTCTGGCAGGGCTGCTGTCCTATGTTCTCTGAAAATAAGGAATACTCCTATCTCCTGGCATTAGAAGTAACTGTAAAACACAAACCTCTACTAGAAGCCTGATGTTTTTCAACTGACTCTCGAGGCCAAGCAGAAGAAGTGAAACAGATGGGAGCAGGTACAAGTTGCAGTATGAATCCCCTGATGTAAACCTTGACAACAACTCTAGCAAAAAGCATGGAGTAACTCTCACCGGGTTTTCAGTCTGGTTGATTCCAATAAGAAAGACGAGCTCAGAGAAGAAAAGGGCAGCCACCAGGTTTTTGTGGATACTGTGCAAGTTGGAACGTAGCGTGCGGATGAGAACCAGCAGTATGAAGGTGATCAGCAAAGCCACCAGCGAGATGGATACGGTTGTGTAAGTGACGATCTTCAGAGGAAGCACCTCCCCGTTCTGTAGAAAGACAGATGGACAGGACCTTTGTGAGTTTTTCCTTCCTTTTCATACAGTCAAATCTACTACTCAGAATGTCCATGGTTTCATTACTACTGAGCCAACACATGGATTTGCTTTAGAATGAGGTACAACAACGGTCAGGGTAGAGTCTGGCACCTGGGCAAGAACAACCCCAGGGACCAGGATAGGTTGGGGACTGAGCTGTTGGAGAGTAGTGGAGGAGAAAGGGACCTGGGGGTCCTAGTGGCCAGCAGGATGACTCTGAGCCAGCAAGGTGCTCTTGAGGCCAAGAGGGCCAACAGCATCCTGGGGGAGATCAGAAGGGGGGTGGTTAGCAGATGGAGAGAGGTTCTTCTCCCTCTCTACTCTGCACTGGTGAGACTGCATCTGGAGTATTGTGTCCAGTTCTGGGCCACTCAGGTCAAGAAGGACACAGAGCTGCTGGAGGGTAGAACAGCTCCCTTATGATGAAAGGCTGAGGGAGCTGGGTCTCTTGAGCTTGGAGAAGAGGAGGCTGAGGGGGGACCCAATGAATGTCTATAAATCTGTGAGGGGTGGGTGTCATGAGGATGGAGCCAGGCTCTTCTCAAAGTCATCTGGTGATAGGACAAGGGGCAATGGGTGTAAGCTGGAACAGAGGAGGTTCCATATCCATATCAGCAAGAACTTCTTCCCAGGGAGGGTGCCGGAGCATTGGAACAGATTGCTCAGGAGGGTTGTGGAGTCTCCTTCTCTGGAGACATTCCAGACCCGCCTGGATGTGTTCCTGTGTGACTAGGAAGCAGTGAAGAATCATGACCCTGACACCACCCACCTCTCGTTTTGAGATGTCCATCAAGACAGCAAAGCTGGTTATATGGTTGCACTGACAAGCGATATGGCTCTGGTTTCTGGAAAACAGCTCACATCCTCTGGAGGACCAGGCACCTGTCCCGCCAATCCTGTCGGAAAAGAAAAGTATTTGTGAGAGCTGCCTTCTCATCCCTGCACTGCTATTGCTCTCTGGGGCAGCTCTTACTCCGTGACCAGAGAGGTCTGTGAGTACTAAAACAGAAATATTTATAGCCGTCACCTGCCTGCAAGAGAATCATCAGCTTCAAAACCCTGTAGTTGAAGAAGTTTCTGTTTGAACAGCTGGCTTTGCTGGACAAATTGTGTGGGTTTATAACAATCTGTTTTGGGTTTAAAAAACATTCAAACGAATGTGCTTCTCTACCAGGGACCACAAAAGCAATACGGGGCAGTGATCAGACAGAGCAAAGTTGCTCTAACAAAGGTAAAGGAACTCTAAAACCACAGAGATACCTGGTTTTGAGTTTTATCTGCTTCCCTAGATCTAGGCACTGCTTGTAAAGCTCTTGTGTGAAATACATTTCAGCAATAGCATGATTTTTGTTATAGCCTTCCTTGGAAAAGCACAAAGGAAAGGGTTAAACCCAGTAAATTATCTTTCCTATCAGGAGATTTCTTGCATTAACATTAGGGAAGAACTGCTCCCTTCAAAATTCCTCCCTGTGGAGCCTTGGTTTAACTGCAGTGGCTTCACAGATTATTCTGTATCAATATGGATTCCGTATTCTGAAGTGAATGAGTAACAAAATCAGTCTCACAGCTATGGAAAGAGGTTTTTAATTAAATACAAGTAAGAGAAGGCACCTTAAACTTTCTCTCAGAAAGTACTCACTTCTAAAAAGCTTCCATTGCATGCAGTTTAGGAATTGCTTTTCCTCATAGGAAGACGTTAACACGTCCAACAATGCCACTGCAGTCGCCAGTAAATAGCTAATGGATGAATCACTTTAGAGCTCATGAGTTACTCAAGCCCCTACGATGTTTAAAAATTAATGAAAAAGGCCTTTCTCTCACAGGAGGCAGAATCAGCTGCACATACACACAAACACGCTGCTTGCCATGCAGGGAGAGTCGGGGTTTATTATTGTGAACATTCTCTTTGATGCCTTAAATGATTTAATCTCCTGCAGTTTTTGACTGGGACACAAATAACCCCTAGGTTAGGGTGCTGTTTTACTTCCAGCACAGGATATTGCTGGTTAATGGAGTTTTCCACAGCACAGGTTCACTATAGTTCTTGTGTTATTAGGGAATGAGTAACTCTTACTCTGGGCAGACTATCCCTCCCTCACTACACACCGTGCTTTGCGGTGGGTATACGCGTGTTAGAGTTACAGCATCGGGAAATCCCAGCACGCAGAGCATGCAGTTCGTTCTCACCACGCTTTCTTTTGTTCTAAGCACACTCTGGAAGTATCTCTGTCGGGACTGTGCTGTGTCCACAACGCCACGGACCCAACAAAACACCGAGGAGCACAGACAGTCCTTAACGTTACTCGAAGTTGAAAGAAACCTGTGTCTGTAACTTCACTGAATATAAACATGCAAATGAGCTGTTTTCAGAGGATCTCATCATTTCCCCCCTAGAGAGACAAACACTCTCTCCTTATGTTCTGTTTCTGTTCTGCGATTGCTTCTTAACAACTGGAAGAGGTTTATTTTCCATCCCATTTTTCACTCAGACAAATGACTGTCAATCCACGATAGTTCACAGGATGACAGGTAAGTTGCTTCTTAGCAGCGCAACTGTCTTTGGGTTGAATTTTTATGATAAAAATTGAGATCAGGAATTATTTCTATGGTTTCATCCGCAAACCCTCAGCCCTCCTTTTCACCGACACAGAGTTGGTTTTGTTAGTCCAGCCCTGGCTAAGGGTGGGCGCCTGCTTGCCATGGACTCTGTCCATAGCGACAGAACAGCTGAAGATTGAGCCCATGTAAGAATTGAATCATCTCCTGGAGATGCCTAGAAGGAGATCACAGGGCAAGGAGAGTCCTGACTTAGGAGCCTCAGATGAGACAGTAATTCTGGCATTGGAATCAGCCCGTACCTGGCCAGGTACACATCTGTGGGCAAAGAGCATCAGCAAATACAAGAGAATGGTGAGGTTTGTTACTGCTGGGTGAAATGAACCCTGCAGAAAGACATGACGGCACTGCCTTAGCGAGACAGTAGGACACATACGTGATGGAGTGATTCCAGAAGACACAGACAGGCTTTGTTCTCTCTTCCGTTTCCAGCATGGTGTACTCCACTATGATGGGCTTTTCCACTAGGTTGGGAGGAAGCTCCCTGTCGCTGTGGACGGCTGTGCTCACCACCGGTGTGTTAATAATAGGGCGGTTTGGCAATCTGCAGAAGGAGAAAAAGGGCACAGTGATCCAAGCATTTCCAGCGGCTTCCACTCAGAAAGCAGGGCAGATGCATCACCAAAAGCTGCTGGCACTACTGGCACGGTTATTCTCCCACAGCCTGCCAGAGGAGGACAACTGCAGCACGGATGACATCTCGTCAATAGTAAAGCAGCTCAGTCTCCTCTGCACAGCGAGAGTGAGCGGAAGAACCGATCTGCACAATTCTCACACAGGTTTGGGTCTACCTCAAGCTCCTTCGGTCAGGATCGTAGTTTTCAGGCAGGAGGTGTCCCAGGGATCGGTAGATAATGACCATGGCAACAGTATGATGTGTTGAATCGTCTGGGTGTCGCTTCCTTCGTTTCATGAAAGCACTCTGGGCGCTCAGCGCATCACCGCTTACTTTCGAGGATAATCTTTGATTGGAGGGCTTCATTGTAGGCACTGCTACGGAATGAACAGAAACATGACATTCTTTCCCCACAGACTCCTGAGATACCATTTCAACTGCTAAATTCGCTTTGCAAACGTGCAGAAATGTTACTGCTCTCGTAACGCCAGGCTTACAGCACTGACGTTATCGTTTGGGAGTTTTAATAAGACTCCAGCACGTTTCATAGCTTGAGAGCTGAGACTCAAATACTTGTTGAACTATGAAGAACCATTCAGAAAAGAAACCACTTCTAAGCTAAAAGATCTACTAGTTTATAAATACTCTGTGCATGATTAAAGGGGAACATTAAAACAATATGTGTGCTGTTAAATTGCCTGTGCCTTTATATACAGCAAGGCTGGGGCTATGAATACTCCAAGCGAGCACAAGGGATTTCTCCCTGCTAATTCTGTCATGTAATGAGCTTTCAGCTTTGGCAGCCTCTTAAAATTCACGTTCCCTTTTCTCTCACAGAAAATGTACGAGTCATACGAGCAGGTGTCCTTGTTTCTGAGGAAAAAGTCATAAAGCTGTATGAGCTTATTAATTATTATGTGCTATTTTCATCAGTGTTACTGCTCTCCCACCCGGAGGACATTCAGCCATGGTATGTGCACAACTATTGCACTTTGGGTTGCCCTCTCTGTCTTCCCTCGCCCAAGGTAACTTGTGGTTCTTTCCAGTCAACTCAGAAACACTGGGAGGCAACTATTTCTGAACTATTCTCTGTCACCATCCATCTCTCTGCACAGCTCGAGACTTTTTATTTGCTGTCTAGTTCAGATAACACGCATCTGCTCCTGGATTTGAATCCTTCATCTCGTATACCACCTCCATCCCTGCAAGGATGAGGTGAAGGCGGCTGCAGGCTCCAGGTTGCTGTCCCATTCTTACCCTGGTGGGAATGAAGGCAGAGCATTTGTCTCACATTGACAGTGAGGTTCGAGGGGCCTTGAGTGAGACCTGACAGACAGGTACAGCCAGTTACACAGCCCCCCATGAGCCTGTCGCTGCCGGCAGGCAAATGCCTCAGAAGTATGTGCAGCTGCTCCATCCCTGAATAATGTTCACTTGTGCAGACGGTGTCCCACTCTCACCCTACTCCTACTCTGCTTTGAGAGGATTAACCACGCTCCTTGGGAGCTGACCAAAACTGCCCTCCAAACGGCAGCAGAAGGGTTTTACCTTTCCTGTCGGAAGGTCTGAACAGAGTATCAGGGAAGACAACGGAGGACTCCAGATCTTTTGGATAATCTTCTTTAATCTCATGAAATCGAGGTATCCTAGCTCCCGTGAAATTGGACTTGTCAAAGATGTCAACAGCGATAACTGCGGGAGGGGAAAAAGAAGTTTCCCATAAAATGATCTGCAGTGCTTTCAAGCATGATCTCGTGACAAAACGGAACAGGAACCGAAGGTTAAACTACCTGCACAGCGCAGAGAAGGCACTAAAAACCCAGGATACAAAGCCATTCATTTCATTTCTCTGTTAATACCCTAAAAGACAACTAAAAGCTTCTGTGTCAGTGTGATGTTAGATTTATCAACCCCCAACTCATTGTGCAGTGGAAAGGAATTCACAAGACAATCAGAGAATCATTAGGGATTGGAAGGGACCTCGAAAGATCATCCAGTCCAATCCCTCTGCCACAGCAGAATCACCCAGACCAAGTGGCACAGGAATAGATCCAGGTGAGTCTGGACGTCTCCATATCTTAGAGTTAAAGCAGAGGAAGAACTGACCATTCACCCAACAGTCCAACCTGACAGTTATCAGGACAGTGGCCCATGTACCAGCCAGAAACCCTGAGTAACAGCTGCCACCGCCACTGCTTGTGGAGAAGGAGAGGAGACTCTACAACCCCCCTGGGCAGCCTGTTCCAGTGCTCCAGTACCCTCAGTGGGAAGAAGTTCCTGCTGATATTGATAGGGAACCTCCTCTGTTCCAGCTGGCACCCAGTGCCCTTTATCCTATCCCCAGATGCCCTTGAGAAGGGTGGTAAACAGCTCTTTTTCAAACCAACAATGTCACATGTGGTGTCCCCTGGGGATCAATATCGGTCCGGCCAAGAAGGTCAATGGCCAGAAATGATCTGGGTGATGGGATCACGTGTACCCTGACAATACCTAACTGAGTGCGGAGTGGGCATTTTGGAAGGGAGAGTCAACCAGTAGGAAGATCTGGATAGGCTGGAAGAGTCGGCTAACTGGACAGTCTGTAGAGCATCCAGAGCAGGGCCACAGATGATCACAGGATTGTGAAGCTGCCATACGAGGAAAGGCTGAGAGAACTGGTAGTTATAGAGAGTGATAAGGTCCCCCCTGAGTCTTCTCTTCTCCAGGCTAAACAACCCCAGCAACCTCAACCTCTCCTCATCAGATTTTCCCTCTAGTCCCTTCCCCAACCTCGTTGCTCTCCTCTGGACCCACTCCAGTACCTCAATGTCCTTCTTCAAGCGAGGGACCCAGAGCTGCACACAGTACTTGAGGGTAGGCTGCACCAGTGCCCAGTGCAGGGGGAGAATGATGTCCCTAGTCCTGCTGGCCACACTATTGCTGATAAAAGCCAGGAGGCCATTGGCCTTTCATGCCACCTGGGCATCCTGCTGGCTCATATACAGCCAGTTGTCAACCAGTACTGCCAGGTCCCTCTCTGTCACTCATCCCCCAGTCTGTAGCTCTGCTAGGGGTTACTGTGGCCAAAGCGTAGGACCCTGCCCTTGGCCCTGCTAAACCTCATCCCGTTGGCCTCTGCCAACCTGTCCAAAGACTAAACCTGCTGCTTCAGAAATACAGTTCTTCAACATCAGTTAAACTGCAAAGTCAGCTACACAAAGAACATCACCTGGGATTACTCCTTAGTCCTCCAGTTCTCCTTCCCCTACACTAGCAGCTCCTCTCTAGCTCGCCTCATCAGCTCTGCCCGTTGTCTAACTGCCAAAATACTTAAAAGCAGCTGAGCTGGCTTCAACTTTCTCATTTAAGAGCAGTCACCGAGTGCCAGTTCAGATGTTCTAATAACAATGAGAAGCTGGAAGACCTGGGGGTAACCCTACACGGAAAGCTGTGATATGAAGAAATACCCAAGCTAGGATCTGCAAATTCCCATTCCTTTCCTAGTCTCTAAAGAGCTCCCAGATGAGCCGTTAGCAAACTCCATTAACACCATGTTCACCTGGAAAAACTGTTCAAACGCAAACAGAGGCCGGAGTTGCCACGTCCCTGCCAAGTTCAAGCCTTGTTGCTCAGGAAGAGCTGGTAAAAAATAAAACCCAGGATTTACAACCCGCAAGAAATTCTGGGTTTTGTTCTCAGTTCGGTTTGGTCAGAATGTTGAGCATAAAAGTGAACACAGAAATGCTCTGACTCTGTCAGTCCTGAATTAGAAGCAAGCAGAAGCTGCATTTAATACCTTAAGTGGCCAGTTACTCCCTTTGCCAGCCCTGCTGCCACTAAAATCTGCTAAAAGGCAACAGAAAAGTTTAGTTGTCAAACCATGAAGCAATGGTCCTTTTTTCTTTAAAATGAGAATCTCAACTTTTGGAGTTATATAGGCAGTATCTTTTTGTTTTTAATATCATGGATGGCAGGGGGATTGGACTGGATGGTCTTTTGAGGTCGCTTCCAATCCATAACGTTCTGTGATGTTCTGTGACTCGGTCTGGGTGATCCCACTGTGCCAGGGGGATTGGACTGGATGGTCTTTCCAGGTCTCTTCCAATCCACAATGTTCTGTGACTTGGTCTAGGTGTTCTGCTGTGCCAGGGGGATTGGACTGGATGGTCTTTCCAGGTCTCTTCCAATCCATAATGCTCTGTTCTGTGACTCGGTCTGGGTGATCCTGCTGTGGCAGGGGGATTGGACTGGATGATCTTTCAAGGTCCCTTCTAATCCCTAGTGATTCTCTGATTTCGGCTTTGGTTTCTTACACAGAAATCAAAGTCTTTCAGCCTGGCCTTGTTCTACACTAATCCTTCTCCCCGGAGCTGAAGTACAACTTCCTAACTCTGTAACGTGACTCACTCACACCTTTGCCTTTTATGCCCCTGTGACTGGGACATGAAGCAGTCCCAGGCCAAGGTCTGTGGGCAAAGGAAAATTCACTTCTTATACCAGTGGGTGTAGTTGGGGAAAATAAGACAAGCTTTTTGGCTCATGAGCCTTTCTTCAGGTCTGGAATAAAAGCAGCAGCTGGAAAAGCTAAATACAAGTTCGGGTGCCTTAGACCACCACTGAAATCAAAACCAAACAGTAATGCTGCCTGGGAGGGGCCCTGGAAGGTCACTCAACTCAGTCTCACCTCCCACTCAGAGCAGGACTGTCACTACCATTCAGTCATCTCAGACTGTTGGTACCTGGGGAGGAAAGGAAATAGAGAGCAGCAAAGAAAATGGGGAGAGAGGTTGACCAGGCTGAACGTGCTGTGCTTGCACATGTGGCATGGGGACACGTGTGAAGCACATCACAGTCTTGCAAGTGCAGGAGCCACTTCTTGTTTGCCAGAGGAGGCAGTTACTGTGATGAGCTGGGAAGCTGCCTTGGTATTCTGCTGTTTCCTTTGCAGTTTAGAGCCAGCGGTGTTCCTCAGGGCTTCATTTTAGCTCTGGTTAGTATCTTTATCAATGACCTGGGCAAGGGGATCCGGTGCATGCAGATGACACCAAATCAGGACGAAGTGTTCATCTCCTCCAGGATATCAAGGCTCTGTATGAGTCAGCACTGTGCCCAGGTGGCCAAGAAGGTCAATGGCATCCTGGCATGTATCAGAGACTGTGCGTGCAGGGGGAGGAGCAGGGAAGTACACTGTCCCATTCATACTCAGCACTGCTGAGGTCACACCTCAGTACTGTGATCAGTTTTGAGCCACACACTACAGGAGAGACACTGAGGAGCTGGAGTCTGTCCAGAGAAGGGCAAAAAAGCTGGTGAATGGGTCTAGGGCACAAGTCCCGTGAGAAGCACCTGAGGGAACTGGGATTGTTCAGTCTGGAGAAAAGGAGACTGAGGGGAGACCTGATCACCTTCTACAGCTGTCTGTAAAGAGGTTATAGCAAGGCAGGGCTTGGTCTCTTTTCCTAGGTAACAAGTGATAGGATGATAGAAACCGCTTCAGTTTGCACCAGGGGAGGTTTAGGTTGGCTCTCAGGAAACATTTCTTCACTGGACAGGTTACTATGCAATGCAACGGGCTGCCCAGGGAAGTCACTGCGTTACTACCCATGGACGTAACTGAGGAACACGTAGATGTGGTGCTGAGGGACACGGTGTAGTGGTGGACTTGGCAACATGAGGTAAACGCTTGGACTTGATGATCTCAAAGGTCATTTCCAACCTAAATAAATCTAGGATTCTGTGACTCTGTGGATATTTTTGTGACCCCAAGGGTTTTGCTCTGATGATAGGTTTTGCAAGACTGAAGGCTTGGCTGAGTGCTTCTGAGAAAATACCTTTCAGCCTAGGAATTCCTGCAGGAGATGGTTTTCTGGACGGGTTCCAGGCTAGTTAGGCACATGAAATGCAGAGGTATACGCTCAGTAGTGGGGTGTGCAGATTTTTCTACTCCAGTAATTCTTCAGCTGGTGGTGTGATTCCTTTAAAGAGGTGATCTACTGTGTTCAGTTGTACTGGATGGTCTCACAAGGCATTACCTGACAAAGTCTGCCCTTCCTACCATCTGTACACTGCCGTGTGTGTTGTTTCTCAGTGAGTACTAAAGCTAGCACCTCTGCCTAGGACATTTTTAAAGCTCTAATACAACCCCCAGCAGTTTTGAAAACAGATACTCACTCATGTTAGTGGCAACAATGACGAAGGGTCTCATGTAGGTTTTCCTCATATTCTGGGCCACGTTGTTGAAATATTCCTCATAGTGCCTGAGCAGGTGAGCGGTGCCACCCTCCGTGCGCTGAATCTGCTCCCAGTGCTCCTTGTTGCTGGGGTCCAGTAGAGCACTGCCCACTTTGATGATGTTCTGAGACACAAAGCATGAGTTAAGTTAGGAAGGAAACAAAGCACTGGGTTGCAAATGAGGAACCAAACGATTGGGGTTACTGCCTGAGGTGAGTGTGTAGTGAAAGTATTTAGTGTTCTATGGGGGATGTATGAGAGCACGCACTGCAGTTACTCACCCTGAGGTCTTTTTGTTTACGAGCAAAAGCCTACCTTGGAGGCTAGAGGAGAACTGCCTCCTTTTTTATCCCCTTTCTGACAGGAAAACTAGCAAGAAAATGCAGAAGCAAGACTTAACCATGTTTTCTTTGCCTTTGGGAGATGGGAGACAAGAAAAACAGAGCACTTGGTATGCACTCTGAGGAGCTCCTCCTGAGAAAGCAGAGTAACAGGATATGTTAAAAATCCAAAGACAGGTAGGAATACTGCCTCCTCCTTCCTTTTGATTTTTCTTTTGTTGATGCCTGGATAATTACTACAACTTACATGGTGGAGAATGGCAGCACTGAGTATTAACTTGCATAGGCAAAGTGGAAAACTCCAGTCATGTTCTGAAATGGTGTTAAAAAGGATGTTTGTCCCTGTCTTACAAGAATATACAAAGGGATCCCCAGGCTGCATGGAAGAAGCCCCCAAAGGAGAGCGTTACAAGGCTTACATGGGAAAAGTGCTGAAACGTTTTAAATCGTGCTCTACGTAGGAATTACACTGCAGTGTCAAAACCTAAGGTGTAGATTCCTAGAGTGGTTTGGGTTGGAAGGGACCTGAAAGATCATCGAGTTCCAACCCCCCTGCCACGAGCAGGGACACCCCCCACTAGACCAGGGTGCTCAAGGTCCCAGCCAATCTGGCCTTCAACACTTCCAGGGAGGGGGCACCCACAACCTCCCTGGGCAACCTGGTCCATTGTCTCAGCACCCTCAGCATGAAGAACTTCCTCCCAACTTCCAGTCTAAACCTCCCCTCTNGAACTGGGCGCAGTATTTTCACCATGGTAAAATCTGCATGAATTATGCTAGGAACTACTATTCCTAAATTTCCAGTTAACCAAGGCAAAGCTTTGGGAATCCTTTAGAAGCAGATGGGGAAGATGCTGTAGTCTTTAAATCTTTTATCTGAGAGAAAAGAGGCTGCCAGTGTGGCTACCTTATCTAGGCTGAGCAGTGTTACATGGCCCCCCAGGAACGCGCAGGAGGCAAGCGCTGCAGCTGGTGCCAGGCCTCCCTGCTGTTTGTGAATGTTATTTATGGGGTTTATTATCTCATTTTCAGGGTTCTACCTGAGACTGTATTAAAAAATGTCCTTCTCCCCTCGTGTTTCCTGGGCTTAGGATGTTACCTCCTTTTTCTTTCAGCTTTACTGACTAATTTTCAAATTCCTGAGCTACCCTAACATAATTAGGGAGTTCTTAAAAATATAATCTGTATGGGTTCCAGATCTAAGAGCAGAGAATAACAAACTACAGCAACATTTCTGAACAAAGTGGGTTTTTTCTTATTTTTATGTGCTAAAAATGGGGATCCTTCTCAAGATCTGGGTGGGGGAGTTCATGCACTCCACAGGTCCAAGTTTGTCAACAGCAGTGTCTCCCTAGGAAGGCAAAAAAGTGACTCTCTTAAAGTCTGCATCTCATTTGCCACACATTTCACAAGGTCTCCACTGTTGCCAGTACAGCCCAAGGCACTGAGGTATTTGCTCAGTGATCACCTGGGGGTCC